>VWZP01009941.1:894058-984368 GCA_013396995.1 Dicaeum eximium | reverse complement strand
CCCCCCCACCCCAGCTAGAAACACAAATACAGTTCCCTACTTGTACACGGCTGCACTGAAACAAACACATTTCATAAAATGAAAGCCATTCTAAAGAATTCCCTGGAGGAGATAACAGCCACACAAGGCAGCTATTACTTGTACTCACAATTGCATCAATCTTTGATCTTTATTGTTACGGTATTCTTTCTATTCTGGTACCATAAAAATGTTCCTTGTGGATTTTCCGTAAATAATATATGTGCCTTCACTAAAATTGCTTGGGAAGAAGAGATGGTTGCAGATCAGTGCTGCAAATAAAAGCCAAGCAGCCCCTTTATTTAATTTCATCCAGAAATGGCTGTGAAATTGCTATCTTGAGAGAGGAGGAAAAATTAAGTTTTCACAATTTTCGATTTCTATGACAATCTGTAACATGCAGAATAGATTTTATGCCATTTCCTGTTCTTACTACAGCTTCCATACTGAGAATTGGGACTACAAAAATTTTTAATTTCTAAATATATTATATGAAATATCAGTGGCCTGTACTTTTTGGAATTTCTGTTAAGATGTGTTTTATGCTTTGATATATTGGTCATTAATTTACCTAAAGTTTCTTGGACACTATAAATGAGGACAAAATAAGAATTCAGAAGGAGAGAAAGGTGTTCTTATTTATCTTGTTTAAAAGTTAGGTTTAAAACATTAAGATTAACAAAAAGATGGTGAACAATAGTACAGAAGAAAAGGAAATTGTTACTGAGCAACCTACTTATAGCTTTATGCCAAGTAAACACAGGATTCACAGAATAATTAAGATTGGAAAAGACCTCCAAAATCATGAAGAAAGTGTAATACTAATCTTCTTTACAAGTTAATACATTCAGCTTATTTCATATGAATTTTAGGAAATATAAAAACAAAGATCATATACATGCAAGAAGAATATTTTCATAACTTTGACCATCTACATGCCTTTCATATTGTTCCTATATATTTTTTTGTATTTACAAGTGTTTTAAAAGTCACAATTTTTTTTTTTTATTTCTCATTATGTTTGAACTTAATGATTCTTGGATAATTGCAACTTAACATGCCACTTCATTGTTTTTTATTCCTTGGATTATATAATGCACATACACACAAAAATATAAGGTTGGAAAGAGGAAAAAGTGACAGTCTTCTGAATTTGAGCTGGGAACCTTCCATGTAAAATCTGCCATAAAAAAGTATAAATGGAAAAGCACCCATATACACCTCATTGTAACTTTTCCTGAGCATCCGAGAAGTTTGGAACACAAACTGAAATGATTACTTGAATGTTCAGTCTACTACTGAATGCACAGGCTGCATGGAATGTTATAGGGACTTTAATGCAAGCCGTGTTTGGGGTCACTTCTGGAGCTGTTTATCACATGCAAGCTGTTAGCAGTATGCTATCTTAAATGTAAAATACCTTCAACCACGTCAGCTGCAAAGCCAGGTGCCAAATAAGAGCAAGGTTTGTTATTCATTTTTCTTCTTTCCACTTCCATTGGGAATACCAAGACAAAATGATGAGAGGAAACCACAAAAATTTCACACTCTCGTTACTTCTCCAGAGTCATCTGATTCAGTGATATTTGACTTCATTGAGAGGAACATCAAATAGCTGAAAGTTGAGATGTGGTCCCATGCAGCAATGGATAAGATAATATGGTTAACAATACCTAAGTGAAAATATTGGAGGAAATATAACCTTTTAGTATGAAATATTCTGTTCTCAGGCCCTTTTTCATGCTACCCAGAAGGATAGATCCACCTTGAAAGATCTCTGATAGCTCATTTAATATTGCATTCTTCCCTTATCCATTAATAGAAGGTGATCAGTCTCTGGAGCCCTCAATATGCCTGTTATATCACTGTATAGCTGTTCCAGTAGGAGGTTCTTCATTTAGGAGTGAAGAGAATGCCAACATGCAGAGAGATAATTTGGGCCTATCTAAGTCTCCAAGCAATGATTCCACTCCATAAAACTGGTGTGAACAGCATGAGGCTCTAACTATAACAAAGAAGGGGAGCAATTTCTAGCAAAGTCCAAAGGGCTGCCAAACAGTGGACAGTCAAAGTAGCAGTGTTTGGTCTACATTATTTTAAACATTGGTGGGAAACATGCTTTTTTCTCTTCACAACACGTGTCCCCTCTCTCACTGCACTGAAGTGAATACAGCCCTCTTCTCAAACTGGAGCCTTTTATTCATTTTGGCTCGTAACATCCTCTCTCTTACCAGTTTACTTTGATCTGTGTGACTCAGATTCATCACCTAGTCATTAAAATACATAAACCTGAATTCCTCCCATATTCAGGGTGCAAATCTGCAGGATGTTGCTGTAACATTAGGCATAATGGCGCAGAATTACTGCTGTAATATTTCAGTACTATGCTACAGACCTGTCACATTCAGGACAAACCACCCAATTGAAATGCACAACAAAAAACAATGAGCAGCAGATCCAAAAAGTTCAAGTGTAAATGTTAGAAGGATTGGGCTTTTTTCCCTTTTAAAGGAATAAAACCTGAAAAACTGAAGTGGCAGGCTGAAAGGAAACATTAAGTGCCCTCTTTTACTTTTTGAATTAAGCATATGAAAAGATCATTAACTAAAAATATATAGGAAAAATATTTAAATTACCATATTTTGTGTCTATTAACAGATATTACACCTTGAATATGTTGTCTATTATTTAAAAAACACAATACATTTTTGTTTTATTTTCAGTTTAGAGAAGTAGAGGACCCAATTCTGCTCTTATGTTTAATGGTGCAATCTGTAACTGAGCTTGAGAACCTGCATAAGAATTGCAGTGTCTATAGTAGTTACATTTCCAAAAATGGAAGTGTCACTAAAACCAGAGGGAAAATAGATTTCCTTAAAAAAAAAAAAAGTGTGTATTATATCTGACATAAAAATTTCCAAATTCACCATATCCTCCTATGACTGTCTAGGTACCTAATGTTTAAATATATCTGAAAAGGCATAAAAATACTTGTGTAAATTGATATGACTGTGACCTAAAAATGGTTACCAGTTTTGTATCATTTCAAAACTTTCATCCAGTGTTTTTTCAGTCTTATTTTACCAAAAAAATTTCCACTATAAGTGCTCCTGATCCATCTATATTGTGTTTTGCCTCAGAAATTCTACACATGATATGCCATATGACATAATGTTTCAGTGTTTGTTTTTGAGCTGGCTACATCATCCTTCTAAACAAGGCTCCTTATAGACTGCACATCTAATATACACATTTTCCAAATCTTGCCACAGGAACAGCAGTGCTTACTTATGGTAGGCAGACTTGGGAGATAAAGCCTCAGACACTATGTGGGGAGATGCTACTTCCCTGTAAGGGATTTCTGAGCAGCCCATCCTTTTTACGCTTCAGCAGCACTTCTGTATATCTCATCCTGCTTATAAATTCTCATTGAGTGCAATTGGCACAATTGCACATACAAAGCTGTAAAAGGACAGTAGAATAAAAACTTCACTTAGTTAACTTCAGAGCCAGCAGCTTGAAAATGCAATTTTTTTGAAGCAGTAGGAAACTGTACACTCTACAGAAAAAGACAGGTGACATTCAGATGCAGAGCAATTTACTGGTAGTCAGAATGCATTTTTTCTTTGTATGAGGACAAGCTCACAGTCATACCCTCTGGCTCCTTGTAATGTAACTGTAGTAAAATACTGCAAAGAAACTAGGAGAAATGAGCATCCTATCATTCCATGCATTGGGTTCTTGCCTGTATACATACACGCACAATAACTAGAGTGATGTAAAACAATGCAAAAAATCCAGGAGAAAGTAATTTTCAAAAAGGCTGGGAGAGAACAGTTTTAAGGAAAAAAAGGTAAAGTATAAAAAAAAAAGTAGAAATTCCATGGAAGTACCAAAGCCATTGTGGATTGAAAAGTTCACCTGTAATTGCAAAAATGATTTGGTTTATAGGAAAAGAAAGCAGTATGTTGTGAGATACTAATATTTTCTATTTGAACTTATTCTGTGATTAGAAAATAGTTTATAAAGACTTCTTTTTATTCTCACTTTAATTCTAAATATGTTTTCCTGAGCCTAGAGAAACTTGAAAAAATGTGATCTGCTTTGCCAAAAATAGCAAGCTATTTAAAGAAGGTTTTTTAACCTCCTTTTTAATACATTTTGCAAGATATGAATACAATAGCTTAATAAAAAGAGCAAAAGCCAATAATCTTTCTCTATTCAAGCAGTGTCACTCATACCATTAAAAATGAAGCAAATCCTAATGATTGAGTTAGAAGTCATAGATTCATGTAACTATAAAAGACCCATAATAATATTCACATTTTAACCACTAAAGTGATGCTTAGATACAGTATCAGGACTTGATTATTCTTTATTATTTTGAAAAAGAAAAAAACGAATAGCATTTCTAAGACGATTATATTGCTTAGGTTTGCAGTTTTGAGAAGCTGAAAAGGTTTTTACTAAAATGTTTGGGAAAAAATAGCTATTTCCAGGTCTATTAGCTTTCTGCAGATATCAGCTTCAAAACACGCTGTGCTCTATTGCCAGTAAGGGACCTAACCTCAATCTTACATTTTCACACAGCCAAAAGAAATCTGCCTAGGAAAAAGGTGGAGCACATGCCTGCATTAACCTTTGAGAACTGCACTGAGTGCTGCATCTTCACCCTGTCTGTCCTCTGAATGGGACAAGTTGTTGTGGCAACATACTCTGGTTTCTGGGGTATTGCTGTTCCTGTAGTGAGTGGATTGCTGTGAAGTGGGCTGGAGAGGGATGGCAGAGGCCTCTGCTGAAGGGAGCAGCTTCAGCTGACTGGCTTGAACACATCCATTGGGGGTCTGAACGTGATGCTCTGCCTTACCTCTGCTGAGCTTGTCAAGGAAGCACCATCAAAGACGAGTGCTTAGGCTGCTTTTAGCCTTAATTTAATTTATTAATTTTTAATTTATTAATTTATTAATATTTGATCCAAGTTTCAGCCTGCAACCTGCAGTAATTTAATGTCTACTATATCATCCATGCATTGATAACTGCATGATGTCCTAACCCCCTCTAAAAGTTTTTTACCCTACTCCTGTGTTTCACAGTGGACTACAAAGGGAACCCAGTAAAGTTTAGCCATTTAATTTCATCTGAACAGCATCTAGCACAGCAACACACACTGAAATCAGACTAGAGTCTTCAAGCCTTCATTATAAAATTATCTAATTTGAAAACAACCCTATTATACCAGCTTGAAATTTGTCATCAGTTAACTCGATTTCTGATGTAACTCCCCAATAAGTAGTTGACTGTTTACATGTGCTTATTTTTGAAAACACAATTAGTACTTTATCATCATGGTTTATCAACAAAGTATTGTACAAACTGAATGAAATAAAATAAATAAAGTATAATAAAACAAAACATTTAAGAATTTTATAAAGAGACTATAAAAAGTTAACAGAGCTTCCATGTGACTCAATAAGAAATATTGACACCATTAGGTACCAATCAAAGAAATGAAATATCAACTTCAAATCATAAAATAACGAAAACATCAGTAATTGAAGAAATGCTCTAAAGCCAGGAAATTCAATATTGACAGAGAAGAATAAGTGTAACAAACTACATGTAAAAGAGAAATCCTAGCAAATATCTAAGACTGGGTTCTCCCATAGCATAGATTATATAACTACAGGGTTAGATATGTTGAATAACCCAGATTTAGCTGCACTTGATAGGGAAAAATAATGGAAAATTTAACTCTAAAGGTGGATAACAATTAGGAAGTTATTTCAAATATTGAAATTTAAGTCATACAGAAATTAATACTGATTGTCGTATTCTGTGATATACACAGCATTAGGAACATGAACCAATCATGAAATTCACCAGTTTCAGAATTACATTTTTTTCATACCCCTCAAATGCCCAAACTGAAAAAAAAAACAACTCCATGAGTCTTTTGTCTCTCCACTGGTGGAAAAAAAAAAAAAAAAAAGTAGGGGACTGCCAATTTTCCACTTTTTGCAAGCTTTAGTAGATGTCATTCAATGTACCTCTCTCCCTCTCTGACATTGGAGATGTACACTGCTTACCGAAACCCATTTATTCCTTTTTCATATCCAGTCAGCTGCCCTAATTTCTTCCTACATAAACTGGCATCTCTAAATCCTCAGTATACCCTTTGAGTCAAGATCTGTTTGGAAAGAATAAAGTGTAATATCCTAGTGAGAGCAAAGCCTGTTGTATTTTCCACTTAAAAGCTTCCCTTTGTGTCCCAAGGATCCCCGAGTGATCCATACAAAAGTACATTATCTCTTGTCAGTATTTTATCTCCTAGAATTTCCTTTTAAAAGCCTTTGATTTAACTGTGCATTCAGGCTCGACAAGATCATACAGAAAAGTGTAGGTCAAATAATATTTATAATAGCAATGCAGATTGCAGGAGTTTCTTAACTTTCAGTCTATGCACATCTAAACAGTCTTCTTCTGAAATTGTTGTATGTCTAGAACCTTTTCACCCTATAAGTGAGTCTTTTCTGGGTTATCTTGCTAGGAATCAAGGCTTGTTCTTCTAAAATCTCTGGAATTAGACTGACTTAAAGCAACATAAACTTAGGGTACTGGAAATGCAAATTCCTTCTCTGATGTCTGGCTAACTGTGGCCATAACAAGGATAAGAAGTATGCAGAAACACATTAATTTGATCTTGTGAGGTAGCTTGCAGAGTTAAAAGTAGTGTAACTGAAAAACAAGACACTTTTTTCAAGTACCTTATACTTTCCTTTTCTGAAGCCATCAGCAAGGCTGTCTCACAGCAGAAATTGGACTGTTTTAGATCATGATAATAGAAGATGTATAAAAAAATATTTCGCCCTAATTTCACTGAGTAATTGTATATGTGAATAATATGGCATCTTATTAGAGTGGTTGCCTGCCACAGTTCTACTCAAGATTATTTTCTTTCTTTTAGGAAGCCTCAGATATGAACAACAAGACACTCTGTCTCTTTTTTTTTTTTCCTGTTTCCTTGAATTGGACTGGCAGCAGAGGCTGTAAGTCAGATTTTGCAAGCCTGGTGTTGGTGACAGAATTAATCACTGCACTGTGACTCCTCCTGTGTCACAGAAATATGTAATGTGGGGCCACCCTCTCATTCATTGTCTATCAACACTTTATACTTACTCATGTGACTTCTAAGAGTCATTTTAGACATGGCAAAGCCAAAAGCTAAATTTGGCTTCATTTGCTTGGTCTATGCAAGTGGATTGGATCAGCTGAGAGTTCCAGTCATGATGCAGAAATAAATGAGGGACAAATAGCAGCAGAGGTAGGTGTTCTCATAAAAAAGCACCAGTCCAGATTTACTGTCTCCTTGTGGTAAAATTAATTGGAATTAGAAGCTTAAACATTATATAGAAAAGTTTCTTTTCACTGTAAACTTCCTAAACTATGATTTCATTTTAGCTCCCTTGATTCTTTGTCACAGCTGAAAGCCCTTTGTTAGAGTGGATGAAAAGAGGAGGACTGTGGGGTTGAGCCCCATCTAGAGCAAGGTGGTATCATTCTTATGGGATCCTCACCACCACTGTGAGAAACCGAAGTCTTCAATGAACTCCAAGGGGAATTAAATTGGAGATGCTATTTCCAGAGTCTGTTTTTGTGTCACCCACGTGCTTTCATTTAAAACAGGTGACAGTCCATTCTGCAGGAGACAGCTTGGCCAGTTCTTCCTAGAAAGCTCAGTGGTATCAAAGTTAATGTCTGGCAGCTTTGAAATGCCAGCCACCTGCATGGCTTCTGATTTTTTGTGTAAACTTCAGATGTAGATATACTTTTGAAAAAAACTGCAATGGGCCTATTCAAACGAAGATAACAAAAAAGCCAAATGATCTGAAATTTGGATCCCACTGTGGTATTATTACATTAAGCTGCATTTGAAGAATGATGAGAGAATGGTAACATAAGATAACTAAAATAGAATAGAAAATAATACTGTTTTTAAAATAAATTTTGTATATGTTAATATTACGGGGTTTGGTTACTGAAACAGTATATCAGAAAAAAATAGGTTGGCTTTTTTGGTTTTATGGTTGGTTGGTTGAGGGGTTTTTTTTGGTTGTTTTTTTTTTTTTTTTGTTCTTTTTTGGGTTTTTTTAGTGTTTTTTGCCATAGTAATGGAAGAAATATGGAAAAGGGGATTAAATTACTATTATCTTACAGGACTGTGACATTGGAATGTGTCTGTCTGAGGTAAGCACATTAGGTGCTGAATGTGTAAATTGCAAAAATAACTTAGAAGCCAAAAGTGAGAACAAATGAGCAAGCAAGTGATCTAATCTCTCTTGGAACACATCACCTATGTGATTTTCAGGGTCCCTTGGAAACAAAGAAGCAGATGAAGTAGGAGTAGCATTTGTGTTATCAGCAGTGGAGAAAAATCAATAACAGATAGGATCTGAGTGTCAGCAAAATAAAGGAACTTTCCATTCCTCTCTGAAACACTGACACAATTGAAGCAGGGAAAGCTGGGGGTCTCATTACAGTGAGAGGTTCCCTGAGCTGCCCACATTTAATGTTTAGTTATTGTCATATGTAGCTTTAAGGCTGATAAAACTTAACTATAATTCTAAACTATTTGAGGTAATAGCCTAAAAAAAAATTTTACATTTGTATATCTCTCTTTTTTTGAGAGAGAGCTGTAAATGTAAAGCATTGCCATTTGTGGAGCAAATCAGAGATGGGAGACACACTTGTCTTGTAGACCCTGAGAAACTATGGAATCCAGAAATAGGCTTATTTAGGACACAAACTGTTCTTCCTTACACCAGAGCAGCCGCTTCTCTAAGTGCTGCTGCAATATGAATTGCGGAGTGTAATTAATTGGATTTCACAGTCTGCTAGAATTGTGGGCAGCCAGTGCTTTGAGCAGCAGGAAACCCTTGTTGTGGACATGGAGCTCCCAAGCAGCACCAAGGAATCACATTTTGAGACCCAGGAAACTTCCAGTTTCAGTGAAAGAGGATGTACAGGTCAATCACAAATCAACCAATTTTTAAAAGGTTTTGAACTGGGAAAATGCCTCAGTGTAAGCCAGGTAATGGTCCACACAAGTGTAATTTGAAGAAACAGAATATGTTGTTTTGTTTGGTCCTGGATATTTGCCTGGAGGCATTGGCAAATAAACCCACCATGTTTGTTTTATGCAGTGGACAACCACTGCATATTTGAACACTGTGCACAGTTGCTTTCTTCCATGCTTTTTTTTCGACAAACCTAAAAAAATAACAGGCAGAGCAATAGGCTTTAAAAGAAAATACTTACTGCACATTTATCTTTCAGCAGTGTCCGGAGTCGCTACATTTTCCATGTAATTGGAACTGGAGATGTTTGTGGTAATAGATAAGGAAAATATTGACTTTCTAATTGTTTGTTGTTATGGTTTTTTTTTGCTTTTATGTGGAAGACTCGGAGGTTTACACTGTATTTCCAATTAATGTTTTCTTGTCAAGACTAACAGTCTCAGCTTTAAACCTGTGCATCCAGGAAGGATTATAACCACAAAATAGAGTTTGTTGTTTGTACAAGATACTGAAGAAGAATGGAAAGGTGAACTCAAGTAGGTAATAGTGAAACAGAAGCTGAAATTAGCTGAATGTTATCCAGGGATAAAAAAAATCCCAAAACAGAAATACAGCAAGTACTATATTTGTCTTAGCAAGAGTCAATGGGGTAACGAGGCTGAGAGATGAAACTACAGCTAATGGTAGGACCCAGGACAGATAACTACCAAGCCTGAAATAAATCCTCTGTGAAGAGCCAGAGAACCTAGTACTGAAGAGATCAAACAAGCTACTATCATATGGAATGACAAAGAAAAGGGGTTTACCGTTTTAGAGAGCAGATGGTGTTAAAATAATAGCTTACTCAACTTCACCAAACTGGAACCTGCCATTTTTTGACCCTGAAAATGAGAGGTATATTTATTTCCTTTAGTCAAAGTATATTTGTCTATAAAGTCCTTGCTAACTGTGTCTTGAAATCTGGCACTATCTTAACTGTTCTATTGTTTGTATTTTCAGAGAACTTGGAAACTCTTGCTATCTATGTAATTGCTTTCAGTGTTATGTATAAACAGTGGTAAAAGATGATCACTGTAGAGTTTGGGTTTTTTTGCAGAATTTACAGTTTCATATTGCACAGTGCATTAGAACTCAGGAAAAAGTGTCCTTATGCAGTAGCACCATCCAGAAATATTAGAGCATTGAACTCCACAATTACCCTTTATTCAGATGGCCAGAAGAGCCATGATTTTTCAACAGCTATTTTTCTTTTTTTAGGACCAGGCTCAAAACTTTTCAGGTGCACTGGAGCTGGTTTAGACCATCTTGTGGTAACTGTCAGCTACAGGAAAGAATAGTGGTTAAAATTTTCTCCCCTGTTAACCAAGCTGAAAACAGTGCAGCTGTATTCTCCACCCCCACCCCATGACTAGCTTTTTGTGTCAGAACTTGTCCCACTGTTTGTCTGTTCACACACAACCTGTGATATGGAAACATGAGCTTGGTGCTTATTTTCTAATTAAACCTCATTTATCTGGTCCAAAAGTTGCTTTCAGCACCTTTTTTGGCAGGAAACTTTAATTACTATCAATCATAGGCACAAATCCAAAATGTAAAGTAAACTGGATTAAGATTTGAGTAGCTAAAGTAGCTAGAGTTAGGGCACACAATTGCTTTCTAGAAACAGGATACAAATGTTAAGCACCACATAGGGAAAAGGAAAAGCAAAGAGATCCAATAAAATATATATTCATAAATATCCCCTTGAAGGTATCCTTTATTTCTGGTGTAAGGAAGCCAGGTTACACCACCCATTTGGCCAGTTTGCGTTGTAGTTTTCTTTTCTCTAAATTAGCAGATCATTTCCAAATTTGGTTGTCAGCTATCTGTCCTTTTATGTGTGAAAGTGTTACCAAAAGAAAGCTTGACAGTAGTGCTGAAGAAAATGTGCCCACATTTGTTGCTAATTATGTTTGGATTGTGAAGCTTTCACCACAATTGTTCTTGAGGCCCCAGGAACACCTGCAAACACAAAGGAGAGTTCACACATTTCCTAACAGAGCTTATACCTCAAATTCAGGATGACTTCAGTGGCTGTACTCATAAATGGTGCCAATCACTTAAAAGCACCCAAGACTCCAGTTGATGGACTTTCTTTTTTCTTTTTTTCCTTTCCCATCAGCTCATGCCAGGTGCCTAATGTTAGAGGTCATAGTCAAATTAGATCATCTCTTATTTCCTGGATGCAATTTTCATCCTTCCTCACAAAGTGAGCATTTGATGAAGCTTATAATGGCACAAATAATGTTATGATGTTTGTTGACGGGAAAATTAAAAGAATAATGACTTTTTAGCAATGACTTTTCCAGATCAAGAAACAGATGTACTGATACAGTTGTAAATCAAATTACCTCTTGGCAAGCAAATGTAAAATGGTGAAACTTTATATGAACAGGTATTTAATGTGTGTACTCAGAATATCCGGGAGGTAAGCTGATATGTGCTTTTGTTACAGTTATAGGAAATTAAAGGTACTTTTTGAGAAAAGAACAAACCACAATGACGTGTGTGAAATAATCCTAACCATAAATACAAGAACAATGGAAGAAATTAAGGCAGGATACTCTGAGTTTGTTTTATGCACTAGATTGCATCACTGCTTTACTGAAATCTGTGTTTCTAATACTTTCTTTGGTTTTTGTTGTTATACTGTATGCATCATCTCTGAACTCATGTGCTTTGAAGGAAAGGCAGGCATGAAATGTTGTATGGATAACATCTTAAAATTTAAATTACTAGTTACACTGCAGAGAAAGATGTCCCAGTGGTTCAGCTGAAGTTGGATTAAGTGATTCCCGGTATTGCAATGTCAGGCCATGTATCCCATATCCTCATCCGAGGGGTTAAGTTTTGCTAAGGGAAATCATTGTCATTATTACAAAATTCTGTAAACTCATTTGTTTATATATGATATAAATTTAAAGAAAAATGATTTTTAAAAAATCACAGCCGCTTTTACAAACACCTGCCATGAAATAGGTGATAAAATATTTCTTTTTTTTTCTTTTTAATAGGAAGAGCATGCTATTTAAACTTGGTAGAAGAGCTTTTTTGATGGGTCATTGACCATACATTTGATCATATGGAAATGTGTATTACTTATGGTATTTTGAATCCCAAGTATAAATCTCATACTCACCTACCTTTTAGATACTTTTAAGACTTAATTATCTCACATTTCTGAAGCATTTGCCCATGAATAGAAAAAAGACAAATAGGTACAAAATTATTTTATATCAGTTACAGCTGTATTTAACAACATGAATGGAAGAATGCAAAATAGTAAGATTATTGATACTGTTAATACACATAAATTCAGAAATAAATCTATGACCAAACTGCAAATATTAAAACGGTATACACTGTCACTGAGGCAAGCCATGTATTCTGTCTTCCAAAGAATGCAATTTACACTCATGAGCACTAGCTGGGACTTGAGGAAGCAAGAGAAGGAGCACAGTGATCTCCTCTGGGGTACATCCCACTGGTTAACCAGCTGCCTGCTTTAGTACTTCCTGGACAAAATAATCACATATGTTTCTGTGTGGGATTTATTGAGGCTGAGAAAGGAAGTTTCTAATTGTTATCATAAACTTAAATAGCTTTCCCTTCTTCCCTTTCCGGCCACAGGGCAGCTGTTATGTGTTGTTTATGTAGAAATATATCTGGGATCAGAATGCCAGAAGATAAACTGGGTTGGGGAAGAGAGCTGAAGATCTAGCACTGAGTACCCTCTAAGAATTTGGTTAAATAAAGCCCCCATATTAAAAACAAAAAAAAAGTTTAACCACACATTTTTGACAATATTATACATAAAACCTTATAGGGGCAAAAAGCTACTTGAGAATATTTTTTTCACTGATACCAACACTGGAAATATATCTAATATATTTTTTGGTGGATATATGGTTGTTAATTATTTGTACTCCCTGACATGGAAGGGGTGGTTTTCGTTCACTGTGAGTAAATTTTTTTGACATTGAGGTAGCCTAAAAAGAAAAATGCAGATTTTGTTGTATAAGAAATTTGTTCTTACCCAGAAAGTGGCATTCTGCATTCAGAGAGGAAGCTGAATTCAAGCATCCTTGAGAAACAAAATATTAAAGATACAATTTTGTATCCCAAACTACCTTGCAATTCTGAGGAAAAAAAAAAAGAAAATAAAACATCTAAACAATATAGGTTCAATTACTTGTACTGTTCTGTTGGGATATAACAGAACCTGGAGAAGTGTCTTGGAAGTTATTCTGCAGAGAGTGAAATATGATCATCCTTCTCTGTTGTATATCAAATTTACAAGCTGCTGGAGAGCGAATACGAAGACAAGACTGTCCAAAACGATCATTCAATAGAGAGGTTCTGAAAATCAATAAAGAGAATTAGGAGAATGCCACATATATAAAGAAAGATTGAAATGGAAGTGTTTAGACAGCTTCTTGAGAGCATGAATTTTTAAATCAGGCACTTCTCTTGATACAATCTGATTTCAGAGTCAACACATTTCTCAGTGGCTTAAAATATTTTGCCCTTTCCGTAAGCCTAAGAAGTCCCTGGGGGATTATGAAAATCTAAACTCTATTTCTTCTGACCAAATGTTTGAGGAACAAGAGGTGGGCAAAAGTCAGAATCCTAGATGTGACATTTATCTCTTAACACTTATTTTGAGAACAGCTTTGGGAGCTAAATCCAATTCTGAATGTCTTATCTTTCCATTTTCGGATGAGTCAAACCAACACATTTAAATTTGGAATAAAAATAATCTTAGATGAAAAAAAAAAATTCCTTATAGTCATTAATAGCTGACCAGCATAAGTAAGAGGGTTATTTTCCAGTAAAAAATTCAGACTGGAGACTTAGATTCTATAGAAAAGATTTCCCTGTATATATAAGGTCAGCATTTATGCCAGGGACATGAAGAGAATTTTAATTATAGAAACCAAAAGCAAATAAAAAGTTAAAAATAATCAATCTAATTTCAGATGCTTCAGAAACAAATTCTGTGAATCTAGCCTTCCTCTGAAGTGTAAAGTATTGTATCTGAAAGTCTCAAAACCAATTACAAATATTCCATTTGAAAAAGTGGTAGGAACTGTTTGGATTTTTCTTATAGCTTCATTAATATTTAGAAACCAATATGAGTTAATTGTTAACTTCTACAGGAACACATCTTTTAATCACATTTCACAAATCCTTGTCTTACCTTGCTATTGTCTGAGTGGCTCTTTTGTTCCTGCCTTTGCACCAGCATTCAGGGGTTAATTCAGGTAAGCTCTGTGCAGAGCCATACAAAATTATTCAGGCAGTGTATGATATTCCTCCACAGGTGCAAAATTACTATATTCACTTCTATTCAATTAAACATGGAAACTAAAACATTCCCTTTAACACATACTGCTTATTGCCTGTTTAGAATTATAGATGATAAAATGCTTCCAGGGAGCTCTGCTACATCCATTCTCTGAGATTTTCTGATCTAAAGCTCTTGTGATAGATTGTTTCTAGGTACATCTACTGGATGTGTGAATTTTACATAATTTTATAATCTCTTATGTGTTATATATGAAGTGATCTTTGAATTATATATGGACTGATAGCCTTGTGTATCAAATTGAATTTACCCCCAGTGTGTCCCTGGGATGTCCACAACCTTGAGAGAAACCTACTTTGGACTAGGAAATTCTCTCAAGCTGTGGTGGCCATGGTGTGAGCTGCCCAAAACAAGAGAACCTCCACGACACCTTCAGCAGGCAGGGAAAACTTTCTTTTTTGTACTGGCTGTGGTGCAAGAGGGAAATGCAGTTATTTGGGTCACCTTGGGATAGCAATTACAATGTAAAGTATGTCTGTAAAGCTCTCTAAAGGTGAGGAAGAAATATACCATTTTTTCTCCCTTGTGTCATTTGGAAGTGATCATTTTTGTCACGATTATCTGATGCAAACCTCACAGAGAATACCCTCAGTGATCTGGGGAGAAAGTCATAAAAGGCTTTTGCTTTGTGCTGAATTTTATTGCTTGAGTTCTCAGCAAGCTTATGTGAGATATAGTGCTAATTTGAGAATGAGTATTCAAGGAACACTTTAGGGGAGACTAAAAGTTGTTGGTGGGATCATGAACAGCAGTGGTAACTTGGAAATGACATATGAGCAGGAGACAGATGCTTTCTGTATGGCTGCAGTCTATCCATATACTCACTTGGAGAGTATATTTTCCCTTTTAAACTTTCCTTAAAGTTTAGGAAATATTTGGGAAAGATAGGAAAAATCAAATCTTCATCCACATATTCCTTTAGTCAAAGAATTTCCAAAGGACTTGCCCTTTTGATCTTGCCTGATTAATCCGTCGATCCCTTCAGAGACATTTGGTCCCTAAAATGACTTTACAAATCTTAGCCAACATAAGCAAAGAAAGCATAAATGGTAAAAGGGAGTTAAGGATAAATTTTCCCCTCTATTCCTTCCCTTGTGCTGGAGTGAGCTGCTGCTAGATTCTAAAGTTCTTTGATGATATTTAAATTTGTACCAAAGATTGGCCTCTCACCTATACATCTAAGGAGCATTTCTGAAATCTAACCACAGCTTCTACATTTCAATAGATGCTTGTCCCCAGGAAATACCTGAAGTGTAAAAGATGCAAGACTGCTGTTTGCTTTGATTCTGACTTTGCTCTGTTATAAGTTCCAAGTGTTTCTCTTTGAGTATTCAGTTTCCTTTGCTTTTAAAAGTGAAATATGAGAAGTATTTGGGATTCTTTTTCCGGTTTTAGAATGTAAATTCTCAGTCCCAACTTTGAAAGAATTCTTGTCAAGCTGTAGCTAAGCTGCACTCCATGATGATGAAATAATCCATTCTGTGTCCACAGCTGGCATTTATAGAGACCTGAAACTTACCCTGTTTTGTGCAACTGAGAGCTTTCTTTGTCAACAATACTCTGGCTCTAAGAAGAGGGTTATTTTCCTGTATTTCTGGTGTGTCTTATGTGGCCTTGATTATATGACATCTTATCTTTATTTTTTATTTTATATACCAAGAGTAATAGAATCAGATTTGTGTTTTAATATATATATTATTAGAGTATGTACTTACAAGAAAAAAAAGCACTACTATTATGCAAATCACAAATAGAATAATAATATTCCTATTAGACTTCATAAAAGGCAAGTAATTTACTGTTTAAATGTATTTAAAAACCTGACAATAAACATATAATCTAGTTTATTAAACATCTTTCATTATTAGGCCATCAGAGACTGGTAGCACACATGATACCATGAAAAAATCTTCTAGAAAAAACATCTTTTTCAATGGATTTCCTAATCACTCCTCCTATTATTGTCACCAGAAAATTCCACTGGCAGGACAATAATTGTGAAAATTAGGAGTAGTGTGAGGATTATATGGGCAATTTAAACATATATATCTATAAAAATAATCCTTTTATGGAAGAACATAATAAAAGAAATTGCCAAAAATACATTAACTTATTCAGCTTCTGTTAAAAAAGAAGTTAAACTAGGCATGAAAAACCTATTAAAAAATTTACAAAGTCCTACTTTAAGTCCTATTATTAGCTATTAAAGCCAGGCTTATAATTTATACAACTTCCATGTCATTTTATATCCAAGATGTTTACTTTTTTTTCCAATTCTAAGCTTCTGTGTAATTAAAATTATTTATTTATTTATATGATTTCTTCAGCATTTTGTGTCATTATTATGGCAAATACTTTAAAAATATGTCAGATTTTTTTTTTTTGTTGGTACAGAATGTTATATTTGCCTAATCCCAGAGTAAATATTGTCACACAGGCAAGAAAATGTCATATACAGTGTTTTCCCATCTTCCTTGAAATAAGGTAAATGTTGTGGCAGAGTGGCTAGCAGTATCATGAGACTATTAACACAAAAATATCTGCAGGACAGAACAAATCCATTCATCCAGGTTAGATTCTCTGCATAATCCTAGTGACATTTTTACAGACAAAGACAAAAGGGATAATACGTATTAACGGTGCTAGCTGTTATCTGTGCCCACATCCTTATCTGAGACTGTCTTTTATATTGAGTTTTCCTTCAGAAGAGGAGCCTTGTTCAGCAGCTGCAGTCTTCAGGTTGTGAGATAGTTGTCTGGGCCCTCAATGCTTCTTTTTTGATACCCGATTAAATTAAAATACCTGATTCAGTACCTGATTAAAATAATTAGTTGTCTGCAGTGTCAAGATACATAAATACAAGGTTTTTTTTTTTTGTTTGGGCTTTTTACAAACTGCTTCGTTTCATTGTCAGTATGGATAGAGTCATACTGGCAGAGTAGGACAGGGACAGACCACATGTACCAGCAGTGGGAAGTTATCACCATACAGGTTAAGTATTAGGAAAAAAAATCCCCTGAGAAAGTTTTGGTCCATGCCAGACAGTTTGCTCAAACACAGTGCCCAGGTATGAACTGAAGATGGCTTCTGCAGTTTATTTAAAAATATTATTTTAGCTAATAATTTGCTGTAGCAACAACAATTTTTATCACCACATCCTTGATCTTTAGCCTAAATTCGTGAGTAAAGAATTACAGCTAGCACATCTCCCTGCTCTAAATCCAACTGATGCCTGAAAAAGATTGATTTTAATATCATCCAGGATGCTAAAACTTGTGCCAGAAAGTGTGTTTAGAAAAAACTTCTCTACCAGTCATCTGCAGATTTTTCTTCGACCACCTCTGAATTTCAATAATAATCTTATTTCATGTGTGAAAACTCTTTTAGTTACTTTTTCATATCTAAAGGTAGATACTATTTCAAATTAATGTTTAGACTATGCCTCTGTTTAATATCTAAAAACATATTTAAGACATTCTTTTTTATGAAAATCATTTCTTGATATATGCCTAGGAAAAAAAGAATATATATTGAAAATATTTTCTGACATAAGATTATTTTTATTTTATTTCTTTACGGTGGTACATCAGCTTAGTAATGTGTGTTTGCAAAACATAGCAGTCAGATGCACTGAGGTCTTGTCTTTTACAGCAAACTGAACCTAGTCCTCACTCTGAATGCTTTCCAAAGATTAATGTGGATTCTGAGTGGAAGTACAGCCTTTCAGTTTTATTTTGTGGTTGTTTAATTTGGGGACGTGTTGAATTCACATCTAGCTAGCTTTAAATTAATATGTAAAAATTATTTAATTTAATATTTTTCAGGGATTTTCCACCCTCTTGGTAAACATTAGTATAAAAAACCCCAAAGCTAATTTTTTTTAAAGGAATGCAAATGAGATTTCTGCTATTTCAGTACTCAGATGTTCGCTTCATCTGAATTTCACTCAGAAATCCAAAACTCAGAACAAAATCAAAAAATTCAAAATTGAAATGTAACATGAAATCTCATGGACTAAGCAGTCTGACAAAGACAGGGTTCTTTATACGATAATATAATCTAATGCAATACTAAGCAATAACTCTGATATACAGCGGCTTTAGTCTGTTTCACCCCATGAGACACAAAGAACATGGGAATTTTTAAACAACTTATATGGAATGCAACAAAAATGGTTAAAGGGGTTTACACTGTGATGTAAAGAATCAAGCAGAGGTTTCACTCTATTCCTCTTTTCCATTCACTGATACTTTTCTAAAAAGATCCTTACCCTGCTTGACAGTCTTATAGATGGTATGAGTGTCTGTAATTACTACCCCTTCTTGGAAAGAAAGGAAAATTTATTGTGAAGGGCTTGAGCTGTTGTTCTTGGAATTAAGTTCTGTTTCCTAAAAACAAAGAAACAAAAGAGAAGGGTGGATGAAAAAAAAATGTGGGGGAGGAGGGGAAGAATACAGCTTAGGGTATGGATTTTTACCTGCATGATTGCTGCAGAAAAAAAAAAAAAAAAAAAAGAAAAAGAAAAAGAAAAGACATAGCATGTGGTTTTATCATCTGCTTCAAGATCTGGCAAAAATGTGTCAATGTCAAAGCATTTAAGATACTGCTTTCAACTTCTTTTCTGGTCACAGGCTCACAGCAGTACTGCCAAAAATCTGTCTTGGCTGGCAAAGTCAGGCTGTTTTCAAACAGAAAGAAGGATTTAGATAAGAAAGAAACAACTGAATGCAGAAGAGAAAAAAAAATGTATTAGAATGGGTGTAAATTAGAAAAATAATAATAAAAAGAGTGAAGTAATAATTCTAATCAGAATGCCCAAGATAATACTGAGGGCTTAACCAAGGCAAATAGAGGTTTCATAATCCTTTGGTTCCCTTTCAACTTATTTTTAAATATCAGGAGGCTGGATGCTCATAATGTTTGGGGAGAACTGTTGCCATGCTGGGGGCGGGTGGCAAGAAGTTACTGGCATGTAGCTGGCATGCCCACCTCTTCCTATACATTAATTATCCACCAATTGGTCAAACTGTGGGTTATGAAAGATTTTACAGAATAGCCCAATTCCTTCATTGCTTTGTTTACTGATAAAGTCTAAAATCTAGGCTGTCTGGTTTTGTCAGCTTCATTTACTAATATTGGACAATATAAATTATCCATGGAACTATCAGATTAATTCGGTGTTTTATGGACACCAAGAATTTTGTCTTTCAAAAAAAAAACCTAAACCAAACCAAACCAAACCACCATCACCACAACCAACAACAAAATATGAAAAAAACCCCAAACAAAATAACCCCACAATGAAAAAGAATACATTTAAACTTTTTAACTTGAACAATTCATAATATATATCTAAGATAGAAATTAGGACCAGCTCTTTGTTTTCAAAGTATTTTACACTGAATAAGACATAGATTTTTCTTTGGTGGAAACTGAAAATTGGACAATTCCACCTGTATTTTATGTTTTATTAATAAGTTTTGTACATCTGTAGTCACCACTTTCAAAAAGGAGATGACTGTTCACTGCAGTAAGGGAGTAAATCAGGAATGCATCATCAATGATGATAGTACAGTCATCAACATAAATAGCTATTAAAATACATTTTTCTTGCTGGTAGAGTCCTGTATATTTCTAGTGCAGAAAAAACAATCCCCTTAAAACTCAGAGGAGCATTTTCAGGACCTAAAGGAAATGTCATTATATGGGTCAGGTCATTTGACACTTTCCCCTTTTTTCAGATAACCATTTATTACTAGAAAATGACCATTAAAAACCTGCACTGCCTTGTGGCAGGCACTATGCTTTAAATTATTTTCCATCAATGAAATCACAGAAGCCTAACATGGAGGTACTGTTCTTCAGATAACTTAAGGATGAGTATCAATAATGTAGGGAAACCACCCAGGAAGCAAGAAATTGAATATGGTGCTTTCTTGACTCATCCCAACCATAGGAAGAGGAAGTTACTGGTAAAAGTATGCCTACAGTTAAAAAAAGAAAAAGTATCATTATACAATATCAAAGCTGCCAATAAAACCTAGGATAAAACTGTAAGGTAATGTCTGCTTCCTGAAATGGTCCATAATCTGAATAAAAACTTGCTTTATAAACACAAGTGGAAAGTGCCAGAATGGTATAAGTTGCCTGCTGGAGTACTGCTGATTTGGTGGAAAACTGCTCTAAAGAATGAGCTAAAATGTTTAAAGTAATCTAAGATGCAAATGTAATGCATTGCTCCAGGAGCTCTATAATTGTTTCTCAGTTTGGCAGTCCACTGAACTGTACTGAGTGTTAGTCAGAAAATGAACAGATCTATTTTAACTTCAAGCAGATCTCTATGGCTGCAACTGGCAGGGAGATGATTCTTAGCAGTTGGAGATGTCATCCTCCTTCTCTGCTTCAGTAAAGCAGAAAGGATTTGTAAAATAAAAGTAGACCTTAACCTGTGTATCAGATACGTAAACAGAAATGATGGGAAAAGTTGCAAGCTACACAAAATGTTTAAAACAATGACTTACAATAAAACTTTGCTAGTTAATACAGGAAAAAACCCTATATTTTTAAACACAGAAGTTGTTATTTTAAAGTGCAGAAATTCACTATTCTTCCTTTCAAACAACAACAAAAGACATGAAATGCAGACATTTTCCAATTAACAGAAAAATAATGAAATAATCACAATAAACAATAATGTTTGTATTTTAACATAGGTTCTGATGGCTTTACCTATTTGCATCTGCACTTATGACACTGGTGCAAACAGTAACTGAATATAATACTAGTTAATGTATATAAAGACATCATGAATCTCACAAAACATCCATCCTAGTGAAAATATACCACTTTCAACAGCTACTGCATATGACTCCAATTATATTGGAAAGACAGTTAATTTCATTGACACCATTAGCACATTCTCTCACCGTGTTTCTTAAAAATCTTTATTTGGCGTGTCAGCAAATCTAGATCTTTTCATTTTATAGTAGCATGTAACCAAGTAATAGACTGCCAGGTCAGTTTTCGTCACAGTAGGAGTCACAGAATAACAAAGGACTAGATTTACAATTATGAGGGGAAAATCAGCATCAAAGATGGAATCACTAGAAAAAAATTAGAATACATTATATTACATACACAGAGATCCAACACTGAGTTTGATAAGGGATGCTTATAATGAAAAGACAGATTATTTTTCAGCTTTAAAAAATTGATCTAATAGTCTGTAGAGAAATTAAAATGGCAAGATTATGTAGTAAATATTTTATGCAAAGATCACATATTTTATAGAATTTTCCAAATATTTTAATATTTAATCTGTTTTCTAAAGAGTATTGTAGCTGTCATGTTCCCTAGATTTCTATGAAACCAGTTTTATAGCAAAGAACAGTTTCTGAGCTTCACCAGTTTTTCTGGTCAGGAAAAATATGAAAAATTACTTAATTAATTACTTAATTAATTAAAATTAATTACTTACTTAACTGTTAATACCTTAAATTTTTCTGCCGATTTTCCTACTTCAACAAAATCCTGCTAAAAAAAATTGAAAAGACACTGTAGGCTTTCATGTATGTGGAAATGTACTAAATATCTGTCTTGACTGTGATGTAGTTGACTAATACCCTAAGATTTTTTTTATTTAAAGTAGGTGCAACAGAAGAATGAAGTCTTGCAATGAGACTGGAGTAAAATACATGGGAAGAGAGGATCAGCTGCTTCACCTGAAACATTTTTAGACTCTTTTTTTTTTTTACACTTTATTTTGACTTTACTGGACCTTCCATTTCTGCCTGCATATTCCAGGTAGCAAGAGGCACTTAATTGTGTATGCTGGCAATACCACCTAGCCCAAACACTAAGGTATATATCTTTATAGTCATTATAGCAGTGTTTCACTTTCAAGGTACTGGTGTATTTCTCAGTACCATTTTTAAAATTTGTGCTAACTTGAGAGAAAGGAATGCAATCATCTTTTACACATCACTTTTTCTGAATAACTTTTTTTATCTTGAAAATATTCGGGCAAGAGAGGTTTTATACTAGCTATAGGAAATGCTCTTTTCTTTACCAGGGTGGGGGAACTTATTCCACAGAGACAATTAAATGAGCCAGACAAGGATCTGGCTGTCATTTTTACAGATAGGACAACATATAAACTCTCACATTTAATTGGTGTGAATGTGACAAGAGGAAACTGAACATAAGGTCTCTAGACAGCCAATAAATCTGGCTTGTGTCTTTCTCCCTCAATCAAAGACAGAAACTGGCTATTTTTATATCTTGGGTTCATGTACAATTCCCTCTGTGTGTGTGTGCAAAAGAGGGCAGGAAAGAAAGCTTTTAACAGGACAAAAATGCCATAAGCTTGCTTGTTGTCCTCTAATATCTAAAATATTCTTCAACATATTGTCCTCCTGAATGGGTCAAAACTGCTATTTTTTTTGGTATGATTTTTAAAGTCTCCTCCTGTTCTAGGTCAGAAAAGTCAGAAACTTATCATCCCACAGACACTTCATTATTCATTTTTCTCTTATGTTAAGCAGTGTATATGTCTAAGACAATATATGGTCTCTATAGGATCATATCATGCACAGAACAGCAAATGAAGGCACACACCCAAAGAACACATTGCTCAAGGTCAAAGGGTGGTACTTTCTGACAGAGGAGTAAATCCCAGCTGTCCTACATTCCAGGACAGTACCAGGACACTGAATGTATCACTTCTTTATCTGATAAAGACGTGATAAAATGTAAGGAAGATTAGGAAGAGAGGAAATGCTGAATTTTTGTTTGTTTTCATAGCCTTTTCTCTGAGACTTTTTGAAGCAGCTCATATAAATCATGTTCATGGCTAAGAAATGCCCACGAGGTCAATTCCTGTTGATTCATGGTCTGTCTATTCCAAAAATACCCCATGAGAATGTGTCACATTTCCTGTGCATAGAGTGGCCTATGTGGGGTATAGTCTGCAAACTCCAAAAGATCTGCTTTATCCAGCAAGGATGACTCCTTAATCAACCAATGTAGAGTAAGGTAAGGGATAGAAAAACTCAGGATCACCAATGCAATCATGGGGAATAAAATCTGCAGACATGATACTGTTAGTAATATGCCATATAGTACCCTATACAGCTCGAAAGCATCCTCCATAAGTTTGCATTTTATCTCAGCTTAATATACACCAGCTGAAACATGTGGGCTAAGATTCTTGGAAGTTTAGTATTAGTGTAGAAATGAATTTTCAATTTTTCACTTTGAACTTTTTCTCTTAGGTTTCTATTTCAGTGTCCTTCCATTCAATTTCTAATTTATTCCTATGGAATGAAATTCCAATGAAAGGAATTGGAAATTGAGGCAATAGCAAAAGGAGCTTACTCTGGAGATCAGAAAATTTCTGTTCAGGGTCATGTAGGTAATGGCATGAGATACCCTCTACATAAATTTTGCAAACAAAACGACCTTTGAATATGCCTAGATTTCTAGATAGCTGTATTTTACATATTTCAAAATAAATAAACTTCAATAATTCATAAGGAATAGAAGTAATTCATGTTCATCTTCTATTAATTATTTAGGTTTGCAATCTTCATTTAAAGTGTTTCTGACTATCCTTTCTGTGAGCTAAACAGTACTTTTGAAAAATGAGCCTTGAACAAACACAGTAATTTTCTTAATATTCTTTTATTCTACATGAACTTCTAATTCATCTGATGAATGAGAAGTTTTGTAGTGTTAAAAATCATTATGTGAGGTAATAACTGTGAATACATACTAATATGTTCCTATTCAATATTAATGTCTGCAGAAACCATTTAATAAACTACAAAAACTACAAGGCAGAACTTAGTTCAAATTAGTAATTGAGCAAAACAAGAAATATTGCTTTTCAGGAGTCTTTGACTTAACTTTTTCACCACTGAAAAGGATCTTAATCTAAATATGAGTATTGTAATGTAGTAAGCATGATTAAATCTATCTTTTCTTCACTATCCTGACAGCAAGGAGGTAACTTGTATAATTTGTGTAGCCTTTGCAATCCCACTTTGCTCTGCTTATGGATAACCATGCAATAACAGATGGAGAAAACACTTCTTGCTATGGATGGAACAAAAATTTTAACCTTTGTATCCTCCTCAGAAACAGGGAAGCTCTTAAAAATTAGGAAGGTGTTTTTGTCTTTGATATAAAGTAACAAATTTAACTTTCCTGCCAGAGGCAGAATATTAAGAACAGGGGTTTCAGCAATGGGATTTTATGATATAGTCATCATCATGTCTGGGCGCTATCAAACAGAATGCTTATGGAATACTGACATATATTTGGTTCTCCTTGGAAATGGTAAAATAACTTTATTGGAACTTTTACTCACACTGTCATGCTTTTAAATCAACGCCCTCTTATCATATCTGCAATCTCCTGAAGAAGTGAAAGTGCCTGTAAAAAATAAACACAGGATGTTCACAATATATGATAAAAAATAAACAAAATGTTCAGATATTTCTCAGCAGGGAGTTTGTGTGAAACTAGGCATTTGGCCTAAGTTTCCAAGAAAAGAAGAAATTATCATAAAATAAAAAAAAAGAGAGATAGAAACTAGAGCAAGTGAACAAAAAGAAGTGCTTCAATCCAGTTCTGTCAAGTAGCCACAGAGACAGAAAGTAATAGGCTGATATAATTTATATATTTAATTTTTTCCATTGATAATGTATTCTGTGGCAGCATCTGCAGTATAAATAAGCAGAAAAGTATCTAAAATCCATATTATCTCCACTTCACAGAGAATTTACTTACAAGGTCTCGTACTATAAAGGTATTTTGCTTTTCAAGGACTTGGTAGCATTTACTTTAATCTTTAGCTTGCTGGTTTCTTATTTTCACATGTGCTTGATAATGTGATGGCTCTGCAAGTGCAAATTAATAAAGTTTTACCGTATTTTGTTGTTTTTTCTTCCACACCAAGTTTATGTTATACCTGTGATCACATGATGAGAAAATTAGAATGTATCCAATTTAGTTAGTTTAATAATATTTCTATGTTGGCACCTCAGAACACTTTATTAAACACAAAAGCCAAGATTAAGATAAACTGTGGGCAGATGAAAAACCCTAACAGATGATTTGGCTTTGATATTCGAGTGAGTTCATCCTCTAAGCTGAAAGTTTTGCATTAAAAGCAAAGAAGAAAGCTTTGCAATCTGAGGATTGAGATTGTAAAGTAAGAAGATATCTCACAACTGAGCTACTGTTTCAGCATGAGAAAATGGATATAGGGCAAAATTTAAGCAAAATTATTCCAAGAGGGGAAACTATTTTTTAAAAATTGTGCTATCTTTTTCATCAAAAAGTAGGATTGACATGTATTTTAAGAATTTTATTATAAAAAGCTAAATTTCTGTCAATAGAAGCAATGTCCAAAAAAACTCATTTGAAGTAACAAATACATTCTTTACATCTCAATGGTTTTGTTTTATCACTTAGTAATTTGAGATTTTTGATACAGACTGTTGCAAAAAGATGATTGATTGATTGATTGATGAAAAGGTAATCATGTGTCTTTTCAAGGTGGTGGGTCCTCCTAAAAGATAACCTCCCTGCACATTATTTCCATTTCAGGTAATTTTGTTCAGTTTTACTTGGTGGATCTTTGTGAAACATAAATTTCATGTTCAGTAGGACTCAAATAGTCATGGAGGATGGTTTCAAAAAGAGATTAAATCTCACAACTAGGATCTTCAAATCCTTGAGGAACCAGATACTCCAGATGTTAGGTGAGAGGCAGATTACAGATCCTGAACTCACATACGGATTTCTGGGTATTTCTGACATGCAAAACACACTCTAACGGTTTGGAATGTCTCAAATCATGACAGAACTGTACTCAAAGCAATGCAGAAATATCTGGTCCTACTCAATATACAAGTCTGGCAGTAAAGTCAATTAGAGGGTGAAATGGGCATATCTTTTGCAATGCCAATGGTTTGGCATGCACAATGCAAGCACAAGATACCAGGGAAAAAAAAATCCAGCTTGTACTCGAAAGTGATGAATGTTAACAGTTTTCAAACTTTCAAGATGTATGAGTCATTACATGATATTACTTATGCTGGACCACAGAGCTGTAGTTGCTTTATGGAGACAGAGGAAGGTAGCTAGAAGTTCTATAATGTCTTGGCTCCTAATTTACCCACAGAGGTATCTCTCATCTCTTAAAGATCTAGGCTTAAGAATCTGCAATCTGTTTTGAAATAGACTTGATATGTTTCGAGAAGAATACCCACAATCAATTACTTCAAAATACCAAAAATTTAGACTAGCTTTCTACAATACCTACATTTTTTGAAAATCCTATACCTGAGCCATCTGCTTGTCTAGAATATATGAAGAGACAGGTAGCACTGTTTTTTACAGAAGACTAAATAATTATATTCCCCTAATACTGCAACTGATGTTTTCTGTTTACTCAGCCTAAAGGCTGCTCTAAAGCTTCCCACATAAGTAACACTGAAGAATTCAGTGACTGAATGCAAAACAAAAAGGTGGGAAGCAAAGATCAGGAAAGTGTCATGGTTTCTGTTTTTCTTAGAGGAATAAAAATTTCTTTTAATGCTTTGAAAGACTGTCAAGCTGGTATTTTACTAGTAGATTCATCCACTGAATCCTGGCTTTAATACTTCTGCCACAAAAGCCTGAAAAATTGTCACTAGCACTACTGCAACAGATCATCATACCAGGTGGTACCACTAAACAATTAAGTTCTCATTCAAAGGCTCTTATTTACAAATTATTTCATTAAAATAAAATTTTCCATTCCAATTATGCAAACAATAGCTATTTGCAGTGATGTTCTATTTTGGAAACTAAAAAATATGTGCAACCATTACACAACTGAGAAAGTTTACAAATACACAGAAATATAACTATAAAGAGGCATTAATAGCAGAAAACATAATGCATAATAAATAGAGCATGTGAGTTTTTAATGGGTGAAGGCTTACTGTGATTTAGTGACTAAGTTTATTACTGAATAAAAGGGATATTTCTTCTGCAGCACAAATATTTTATGTGCAAACAAAAGGCATTAGAGACCAAAAATCTAATCCTCATTCAAATCAAGCTGAAGCCTGGTCCTACACTTAAAAATTTTACCAAAGCTAGCAGTTTTCTACATTTAGAACTATTATTCCTACAGCTGACAAATAATTGCTACTAAACATAAGGTCTACATGCAGGATGAGAAGGGACTGTGTCTTTATTTCAGTATCCCATATCTCCTCAAACACAACTTTTAAAGGCATCTATTAAATCAGTGTTCATAAAGCAAGAGTGCTAGCATATTCTTACTACTTGGGTAGTGTTTATGGAGACTGGGAAGTACAAAAAGCAGAACATTAGGAAATATCCAAGTTTTCTAATTCAAAAAGGAATTTGGGGTTATATAGTGGAATGGATTTTTGTGGAAATGTAGATTTATCTACAATGGAGACAGCTTTGCTTAGAGCACAGCATCCAAATGTGCTTATAATCAATAGAGAAAAAACTCTTGTAAGCATGATATATCCAACCCATTCTAGACATCAGCTTTTGGGCAAAACATTTCTCTCTAGAAATGTCTGCTTTCCCCCCCAGATAGAATTAAAGACTGAGTAGAGAGTTCAGATCTTGTCACACAAGATAGACAAATCCCCATAAAGCTCTAGGTATGAGGAAAGAGGGAATTTTTAAAATGGGAAGAGGGAATATAGAAACATTTGTGCCTCCAAGAGCAATGAAGTTGGTGAAAGGTCTGGAGCATGAGGCTTATGAGGAACAGCTGAGGGAGCTGGGGTCGTTTAGCTTGGAGAAAAGGCTTAGGAGAGATCTTACAGGTCTCTACAATCACCTGGAGGGCGGTTGTAAACAGGTGGGGGTTGGTCTCTTCCAAGCAGAAAGTGATAGGACAAGAGGAAACAGCCTCCAGTTGCACCAGGGGATATTTTGATTGGATGCCAATGGCATCCTGGCTTGTATCAGATATAGTGTGTCCAGGACTTAGGAAGTTTTTTGCTCTGGGCACTGCACTTGTACTGTACCGAGGCTGCACCTCGAGTGCTGTGTCCAGTTCTGGGCACAGAAGACATTGAGGTGTTGGGGCGTGTCCAGCAAAAGGCAAGGAAACTGGTGAAAGGTCTGGAGATCTGGAAGAATTTCTTGGTTGATAAACATTGGAACAGACTGCCCAAGGAGGTTATGGAGTCACCACTCCTGGAATAAGTCCAGAAATGACTGGATAGTGTTACGGTCTAGCTGACAAGGTGGTAATGTATCAAATGTTGGACTTGATGACCTTGGACATCTTTTCCAACCCAAATGATTCTGTTCTATTAAGGAAAATGTATTTACCAAAAAGGTTACCAAGCATTGGAACAGGCTTCCCAGGAAAATGGTGGAATCACCACACCTGGAGATACTTAAAATATGTATAGATGTTATGCTTAGGGACACAGTACAGTGGTGGACTTAGCAGCGCAGGGTTTAGAGTTAGACTTAATCATCTTAAAGGTCTTTCCCAACAGAAATGAGTCTCTGATTCTATGATTCCATATCAAAAGCAAGAAGGCAGAAAAGAGGAGAGTTGTAGCAGAAAAGTGGCACAAACCTGTGTTAGCAACATGCGTGGATTTCATGTCTCACTGCCAGCAGCCGTACTGCTCTTGGGACCAAGAGGCAGCCTTCACATGGGGCTGCCATCTCCTGTAGTAGGCACCACAGCTCCCTCAAGGATCTCCAGGGTGATAAATCACAGAGGGAGACCATGGGGTTTCACAGTGGGAGCCAATGAACACTTGACATCAGTGCCAAAGGGTATTTGCTGTGTTAAGGTGTCTGCTGTGAGCGTGGGTCTGTGGCTGCGCTTGCTGTTGAGCCAACAGCAGGTGCTCAGCAGAAGGTAGCACAATCTGCCTGGCTCATAAGTGTTTTTCCTGGAGGAAAAAAATCCTGGAAGACAGACTGCAAAGTTAGCATAGGTGGTATTTCTACTTGTCATTAGAAAGAATGGGACTGTATGCAATAAAGGTTAAAATCTGTATCAACTGAAAATGTTTCAATATGAGAATATGCTAGAAATTTATATAAAATCATCCTGCAAAGTTAAAAAAAGTCCTGTTTCAGGACTGTATGGCAGAGCACTCACTAAGAACGTGATATTCCCCCCAGATTATGTAATCTCATATTTCTGGAAAGGTTCAATCTGCTAAAAATTTTCTGGGATGCCACTTAGGGTGAAGCTTCAATGAACCATTTTGTTGGTACCTCACATGTGCAGATGGTTTCTGGCAATAACCTTTGGACGGGGTAAAGGAAGATCTGGAAAAAGATCCTTGCCAAGTAAAAACTGAGTAATCTTTTTGCAGGTTAAACCCACTTGCAACCTGTGCACAATCCACCTTTCTCCTGGTGTTAGTTAAACAAGTGCTGGTTACACCAGTAAGGCAGTATTACAAGCCATTTATCACCAGGGAGTTGTTGGAGAATTGGAGCAGCAGGGGGGGAGAATCCCATGATGACATTCAGTTTGCTACAGAATCAGAGAAAAAAATCCAACTCTTTTGAGAAATACCTCTTCTGAGTAAGTCAGCTGGAGGAAAAACTCTTCTGGGAAATACATCTCCAGATATCCTTGTGAAAAGATTGTTTGGAGAAGAAAGAAATGCATAGTAAAAATATATTTTTTACATAACTCTAAGAACAATAAACATATTGAAAAATGCTTTAAAATGAATAGCCCTAAGAAGGCATATTCTTATTAAGCAGAAAACACAGTCAAAGCTGATAAAACATTGAATGATACATATGAACTTCAATTCACCTATTTGAACTTCAATTTTATGTTTTCATTTTCATTTCTTACATATATTATTTCACACTTGAAATTTGCTTTCTAGAAATACCAGTTATGTTTTTCTATCTTCACGATTACATACCGATGGCTATGCTTGATAAAATATCTTTAGAAATTTAACACTAAGTGAAACAAAACCATATTTTTAATGTAAATTCAGATTTTAAAAAGGCTTGCATGTGTCTGATATGTGAGCAATGGTCATATAGAAAACAGAGTATGCCAAGCATTCTTTTAAAATCAGAACATTTATTTAGAAAAAAAAAATATAGTTTTTAAGTTCTGGGTAAATTATTGAGGCTATAGTTTTCACTTTTGGAAAGAACAGTTGATATTCAACAACAATGGCATCTTGAATCTCATTTATTTTGAATACCTGACCATATAATACTACATTAAGCAAAAAGAAAAGCCATAAACCTAAACCTCTACCAATTATGTGTGAAGTTATTAACAAAATGCTGGCAGAATGCCTGATCTACATGATAACCCTGCAGACACCAATGTCAATAATTGTATTTGAGTTTTAATGGCAAGTACTCACTCATCAAATATCTGTGTCTATGCATGATATAAAACATTTATGTACAGTTGCATTTACAATCCATACAGTCTCTTGCATCTCATTCTACACTACTGCTTCAGGACAATGATCTTTAAATATCACTGACATAAAATCTCTGGGTAATTCTGATATTATGAATAACATTATTGTAAATTTAGTGTGTTTACCAGGCATATAGAATTTGCTATGGACTTACAGTGGTATTGAACTTTTATTTAGGAAGAAACAAATGAAATAAAACTGTATGTGTAAATTTTCTTGTATTTCAATGGGGCAGTAAGCAATGACATGTATTATTTCCCACCACTGTTGTGTCTAGTAGCCTTGGACAAATAAGCTGTTGTGTTTCATACTCTATAAATATACAACAAAATACAAACTCCCTCCAAAGGAACTGATAACATAAGTGATACAGAATACGAAAAGTTTAAATGGGAAACAGAAAAAAGAAATACATGGGATTCATGAAAAACATATTGTAACAGACCACCACACTATCTTAAGCATGATTTCTGGTTTTTTTCCATGCAGGCAAGTTTTCATAGATTAAATTGTCATTATGCTTTCAAGCAGTAACAGGGAGTTATGGAGACAAGAGCAATTGAACAGACAAAATCTTCTAATGGTCAAATTGCTCATTAAAAATATATTATGAAGAAATTGCACTGTACTTGTATTCAAAAGCCTGCAGAAGAGCAATAACGCTGACTTTTTATGACTCTTTTTCACTGTAAGTTAAAATGAATAATTTCTAGAATGTTGGTGATGCTGGATATTAATTCCAGTACATAGCTGAGAATTTTCATCTCTAGTTTTTTTCCCATAAATCAATTTGAGAAGTAGTGATAATTTTATCATCTTAATCACCTTTATTTTCTGCTGAATGGATTATAATTTTTTTTTTTTTTTTAATGTAACAACCTTCTCCCCTGAAAAATATCTCTATGTCTTTGCCAAAACCACCTGGAAAACCAAATGGTAGTGGAATTGATCCAAAAAGTGAAAGTTCAGTTATAAGAAATAATTAGAAATACTGGACTTTTTTCAATTGACATGCAATGTATACATTTTTAGTCCATAAAATAATACCGTCCTCCAGTGTCACACTGTTTTATAGACAAAACAAGGTCATTTAATAAAAATCATAAATTTTACAGGAAAAATAAATGTTCAGTGATTGTTTGATAGCTTTTAATTAAGAAGGAGTTATTAATAAAAAATGAAGAAAAAAACACCAAAACTTCTATTTTATAAGGAATAAAACACCAAAAAATAAAAATCTTTTTTTCTCAGAAGACAAAGATTAATAAACCAGAACTTTGACAACAGATTTAAAAATCTTTAGTATGTTTATGCCGGCATAAATATTTTTAGTAAAAAAAAAAAAAAAAGAAAAGAAAATGAGCTTTCACATATTCTGCCTTAATGGGTGTACTTGCATGTCTACCACATGCAAATAGCAGCACAAGAAGACTGGCCAACAAGTACCTAAAATCCTGTGTCCTGGTCACCTCATCAGAATGTAAGGAGCCTTGGGCTGACTCCGGGGACTCAGGGGGTAGGTGGGGGCAGAGGACTCGGAAAGCAATGACTGAAGAAAGCCCCAGCCCCATCAGAATGGATGACACACCTCACAGAAAACAGACCATTCTGTCACTGCCTGTGTTACACACCTTTCAGAGGCACAAGGAGGCAAATATCGGCTGCTAGGTTACTGCAGGATACTTCTACAATGTCTGTGTGTGTGTGTATAATCATGCTAAATTCATGTAACTCTATTGGTTTGGTGATTATCCCAAAATTCAAATGGCCTTCATCTAACTGTTTAGAAGTTGAGAGATGAGAGAAAGACAAAAGGATTTATTTCTTTCCTTGTCAACATCCTCCTTTGGATGGGAAAAAGGAAATCTTACTTACAGATAGGATATTCCAGATAGAATAACTAGCCTTATGTCTTCATCTCCTGATTCTTACATTACAGATGGAAAAATAGAAAACTAACTATTTTTAGGCTTATTATTGAATAACTTGCATAGTGAAAAGACCAGGAGTTTGAAGTTCAGCCCTGCTATCCCCAGCCTTGTTCAATCCTTGCTCTCAGGATTTGTGAGATGGTGATCAAGTGGTGCCAAAAGAGCTCTGCATCACTGGTAGATTGCCATAGCTCAAATACCTCCCAATCATCCTTCTGTTATTTGCTTAAAAAAACATGTCAGTGTATACCAAACAATAACAGTTTCTATTACATTTTTATTTTGTGATAGGATATTTATATTTAAGAGGAATTTCCACAATATCCTGATGATTTTTTTTACCTCAAACAAAAAAAATAGACAAAAAGAAAAATAAAAGACTAAGTTGTAGGCAGAAAAGCAATAAATGCTTTAAAGTATTTTACGTCAAATACTTCCTGTCTTTAATAAGTTTTTCGATTTACTGTGTGTTTTTCCAATGTTTGGAAAAAAAGTTTATATAAAGCTGTAGACCTGGTCCCTTGAAAAAATACTTTGTAATCAAAACTGTAGTACATTTTAATACATGCATACATACACACATAAATATGCACATAAATAAATTTAGATAATTGTAGACAATGTTATACATTTCATCCAGCACAAGTCCTGCATAAAATAGAAATTTCATCTGCAAGTCTAGTCAAGTTCTTACAAAATAACATCTAACAAACAAAAGATCTGCCACAACAACTGCAGAGTATTTCTCAGGTTGAGAAAAAATGGTTATGGATTTAGTAATGGAAAAAAAAGGGCGGAAATTATTGCAATTTGCAATATTAAATTATTTTATAATTATTTAATAATAATATATTGTTACTTAATAATTTATTACATGAGCATCTTCAGTACAGATTAAAATCACAGCCACTACTAACAGTCACTTTCACAAAGCAGTATGTGGTATCAGGAAAATCTCTTCTGATCCTTACCTATTGAAAGAATACACAAAATACACAGAGCTTGAGATTCGGTGTCCATTAGAGAGCAACCCTCTACAGTTTGCCCTGTAGTAGATGTCAGGCAATGAACTGGCTAGCTGAATTATCAGCTGGCTAAGGAAGAAAAGAGAATAATATGCCAATAGGAAAATGTGCTTAGTTGTATTTTATCTTTAATGAGATTATTGTAATGTGGTTGCTTTCTCAGCTCATAAAAACACAGAATACCAAAGGAATATCTTCTTCCCAGAAGCTTTTCTCTTCATGGAGGAGGAAATGCTGACTCTCCATAAAACACCATGTAACCTGTTTAGTAATAGCACAACTGCTTTAGAGTTTCAGAGTCCTCCTAATAAAATTCCTTAGAAACCAATACCCTGCAGTGGTGTCATGCCACCTCTATATTGTGCTGGAAAAACAACAGCCTGAAATAAGAAAGCAAAGGACCCCAAGTGAAAAAAATGTGAAACTTTATAACTTCAAAGGAATTATTAAAAATTTGAAACATGCAGATTTTTTTTTCTGTTTGTTTTTGAATGTGTGGAAAATAGATGTTACCTAAATCACATAATTTTTATTTAGCTCATTCTTGAATCTGTTCTCTGACTTACGTCAATTATTTAATGATCCCTAATGTACTTATGATGAACATGAGACCATGCTAAACCCTAGTTAAAGGCTAACAGCCAAAGCACATTAGATAAATATCCTTGGAATTCAAATGCTGCTACATGAAAAATAAGAAATGAAATCATATTCAAAACAACCCCAAGTGGATGACCTTGCATTTTTAAAGCTGCAAAATCCAAAGTCTCATCTTGCTCTTGGTCCCTTTACTGAGATCATTATCTTGTCTAATGGCCTGAAATTGCTTTTAATATACTCAGTCCAGTTCCAGCAGTTATAAAATCCCAGGTCTGCTAACACTGCACAAAACTGAAAAAGGCTGGCCCATAAATAAGTAAATTTCAATTAAATCCCAAGAGTCAAGCCAAAGTGTATTTGTTAAGTTAGAAGGCTACCATGGGAAGGTAGATACTAACTTGCAGGAATGAAATTTAGTCAATAATGTGTTTTCAGATAATTTTGTCATGAATAAGAAAGGAAAATAGCTCTTGCATTAGATAATAAATAACTATCCTAATACCTACCCTGATAAAAAAGTAACTCCAAAAAGACATTGCCAAAAGTTCTGAATATCCCAAAATGATTAATTTCTTTATCTTGCTATAAATAGCTCATCTGCACAGTTGCATAAAGCTTATTTTGCAATAATTTCTTTCTTTAGGAGCTGTGAACCACAATTTACTACAACAGGTTTTGCTAATAGAATGCATGAATAGAATGTATGAAGGTAAATCAAGAATTTTTTATTTTGGAACATAAAATGATGTTTTGTTTGAGCATAGAATCAGAATAAAGCATCAAGTAACATGATTTTGTATTACATGTCATCTGTTTATATGTGGAAAATTATGAAAACAATAATGTAACCTTCAGTGTTCTTTTTTTATGTTTTTTTACAGAAAGAATAAGAAGTATAAAGCAGAACCTTTGTTTCTCAAAGAAGTTTGTACACCTTCACACATCACATTTACAAAATCAAGAAGTCAGCAAATGTTCCTACTGCCAGCAGTGTGTCAACATTGCACAATTGAACAGTTGCTGAGTAGATACTTTTCATAACTTGAAGGTAGATTGAAATGGTTGCTCTGTGAAATTGTTCAATCATAAATTATTGGAATTACTTGTGAAATCAAAACTTAATGAAAGAAGTCTGGAATTGTGAAAGAACGTCATCCGATGCTTTGAGTGTTTTATCTTTTTTGTAAGGAGTGTATTGATTCTTCACATTATATTCAATGGAAAGCATTACAACAATTTATGTCTCTTTTGGCTGTTTTCAATGCAATATGCTGGGATATTAATTTTTGAGGTTTTTATTGTTCAAGTGGCTAAAAATGAAGGAATTTAAGTTTCATCTAAGATGAGAAATGTTGATTTTGATTCTATTTGGCAAACTCCTGAATGGGCTGCAGTTTAGTTATGTAATTACCTGCAAACAAGTCCCTACAGATGAGTTTCAATTTCCATGATGCAAATCAATCAGTAGTATTTACAATTTATCACTTCTTTTGCAAAGCACAAGTTTTGACACATTATGGGAGGCAAAGTGCACCCACTACCACTAGCCTTGAGGCCACCAGCTTTGTCATTTGTAAAGAAGTAACAGATTTTAGTTTAGCAAATTTATCTGGGTGTGTTTACTTGTATTCATCATGTTGAAGTGTTTTGCAAGAAGAAGAAATCAACAGGTACACAGAATATTTTCATTCTTAAATTCAGTGGTGATCAGAATTTGTAGTCATATGATATTACATCTTAGAATCATAAAATAGCTTGGGTTGAAAGGGACCTTAGATGTTATCTAGTTCCAATCTCCCTGCCATGGACAGGGAAGGTTCCACTGGACCAGATTACTCAGAGTCCGATCCAGCTTGGTCTTGAACAGCTCCAGGGATGAGGAGTTCACAACCTCTCTGGGCAGCCTATTTCAGTGCCTCACTATCCTTGTAGTAAAGGAATTTTCCTGAGAAGAACCTTTAGGTGTTTCAGTTCTTGAAGAAGAACCAACATGGTCAGATTGATTTGCTAATCTTGCATCGTGTGATTTGCCCAACGTTTTGAAATTGTGCTGAGTTCATCTGTCCAGTTGCTTGATGTATCTTCTGCATTTAGTTTGTTGTTATGAGTTTCTATGAAACAGAGTCCTAGTGTGAGTCACAATTTATTGGTAGTTGCTAAATGTAATAGATACCCCCTGTTTTAATATAGGCATCTAAAATACACCTAAGATATATTAGCACAACCTTACTGAAGTTTCCTGGATTTGCTGAAATCAGTGGAGATGTATTAATTCACTCTGTCTATAATTCCAGGCTGATAGTTTACACCTACTAGTCCCTACCAGTTATGGCCTCTGACCTGTAAAAGTAAATGTTCATCTTCCTCCTCAAACCCTACTTATACTTTGTAATAACTGCATAACCTTTTATTTGGACTAGAAATGCTGGGGATTTTTTTTTCCTCAAGATAAGAGATGCAGCTACTTACATTTGTATCTAGTGAATGAATACAAGAGCATTTCTCAAAATCAGAGCTCCTCCTGGGCTGTAGGATCATTGTTTATTTTTGTATGTAAGCTGTTCTGACTCGTTTCCCTTTTGAAATGGAACCCTTGAAAGCTACAGCTGCAACTATGAAAATGCATGAGGAGTTTATAGTCTTTGTGAGATTTTATTCATCTCCCTTTGACAAGGCAAGTTGTTTGTGAAAGACCTACATCAGATGCATATGTTTGTGCTATGCACTCCCATGGTAATAGGTTTCTCACTTTATTTCAAGATTTAGAATTTTCTTTCCTTCTACAGGTATCCTGAAATTTCTATAGAAGGAAAGATCCTTGTGACTATTCTACTCACTGAAATTTGAAATAAAATTATGGACTTCTGGGAGCAACTTGCCTTTTCTTCCCGAGGGATGGAATGGCAGGATGATTGCTGACAGCGAATTGTGGTTTCAATGGCAGAAGTAAGGCACAGTTGATAGGAGAAGGAGGGTGTTCCCCAAAGTCTGCCTCCAGAGTCTCACAGTAGGATCCAGGAAAGAATAGAAATTGCAATTCCTATAGACAGAGAAAGTATAAAGTAAATATACACTGTTTTATCTTACAATCTAGACATCCCAGAGGCCTGGAATCTCTTGAAGACTTATGAAAGTGGTACAATCTAAGGTGTTTTCATGCTTGTTTCTTCATACCTAAAACTCGAAAATCTCACTGTTTGAGCTGCATGCTGATCTGCAAGACCTAGCACAAAAGAGCACAAGTGACAACAACTGATCATAACAAAACACAGAAGAGAAGAAAACCTAGGCAATCACAAATATCAGGTAATTATGAAATCAATAAGCAATTCAGTAAGTCTGAGAAAATACTCACCCTTTCAGAATAAAAGCCAGCGTCTGTGCAATAATAGATACTGTGTCAGATCAAACTGGTCAAGCTGAGAGAGTCATTGGCTTCATTGTACATGAAAATATTGACTGGCACCACCAAGTTTAAAAAAAAAGGCAAAAAAACCAGCAAGGAAACAAAAGACATAGACACAATAATGACATTTGCTGTAGTTAAAAATATAGGAATATAATCCTGAAGTTAGAGAGCAGTTAAATTCTTGGTTAACTTCAAATAGTGTTTCAGCCTTGCTTATTTTTATCTTCTTTCTTAAATATGCCTCCAATTTTTCTGTTCTTTCTCTGCAACCCACAGCTGAGATTCTAGTTGGCTATATACTGTGTCTGAATTTAAAGGGTAAACTGAGGAAGACTTTTTGCTTAAAGATGTGCAATAAAATGCCCTGGCAAGTTAGTTCTGCCTCTTGAAAAGAATACCTGACTATTGCCTTTGTTTCTTTATTCCGAAAAAAATAAGAAATGTGAATCTATTCTCCAGAAACACTTAATTTTGCTTGTGAAAATATCATCAACTGTTCACAGACAGATGTTTTGGTTTTGTTTTGCATCCTACACATAACTGTTTCCCGTACTGTAGATCTTGGCCTTATCATATGAAAGTATGACAGTCTACAAGTCACCCTGATGAGATGAAGCCTGGGGAAACTTGCTTTTTTTTTTTTTTTGGGGGGGGTGGGTTGGGTTGGTGTTTTTTTGGTTGGTGGTGGTTTTTTTGTGTTGTTGGGGGTTTTTGGTTTTCTTGTTTTGTTTTGTTTTGTGTGTGGGGTTTTTGTTGTTGTTGTTGTTGTTGGGGTTTTGGCGTTTCTTTGTTTTTGTTTGGGTTTTTTGAGTGCACTGTGAAAGTACCATGAAATTTTCTATTTGAGCCAGCTGTGAAGCTTCCAGAGGTTTCCTCTACAGCAAATACTGGGTTAAGATTAAATTCGGCAAAACGCCTGAAGAGATACTGAATAGATTTAATACAAATTACACTGTCCTGCTGGTTTGAAAGTACACATTACTAGAATCATTAACCATAATCATCCTCAATTACAAGCACTGTAAGCACACATACAGCAGACCAATAAATGAAGCCATTGTTTCCATGCAATGCCCATAATTTAGCAAGACATGGCCACATCATCCACAGTTTGACACAAAGATGTAATCTCCAGCAGAATATTCTGAATTATTTTTGTGGTCTGAAATTGATGTCTCTTTCATGCCTCTTTTTTTTTTCCCATTCCTACTAAGAGAGTCAGTCTTTCTATGTCTCATTATCCTAGCTCATACACACAACACATTTTCAGTTTGGAGAGGACTCAGAGAGCTTTTATGAACTCCCATAAGCAGCCAGCAGGGCTCACCACACCAAAAGTTTTCTCCAGGAGAATCTTTCTTGAAGTAACATTGTTCACATTTCCACCATGAAAACAGCAACTGGAAAACGTACAGACCATGATAACAATGAAAGAGCTTATTAATAGACTTGTTATCCATTTTTGGGTCATCTCCTACTGTATTAGAGTCTGCCTGACAGTCCTGCATGAGAGCAATGCTTGCAGCATGTACAGCTCACATACAGATGGAGAGCAGAGTTAAAGTATATTTTAATAATGTATAATCTATTGTATGGTGCCAGTAAGTAATATTATGGGGGGTACCATTACAGTAATCTTTTCCTACTTGTTTCCTGCTTCCTAAATTGTTTCCTACTACTTTCTCTAATGAAATCACACTTTTAAGGAATCAATTTGCTATTGTAATGGGAGGTATTGAAAATCCCTCCTGGTTTCACTGGGGTAAGTAAATATATCTTTTGTACTTGCATATAGCATACATTACTGCAGGTAGAGCTGACAAGACTACCTATTATTAGAGCTGCCATGTATTTTATAATGGGAGGGTTTATTTTCATTTGATCATAGCCTTAAAAATTGTATATATTTGGGTTAATAATTCTTGCACTTCTTCTGTCACAAAATCAGAACATTATTACCTGTTTGGTGAAAATTTTGCTTAAATGCTTTATTTATTTATCTCTTAGAGAGGAATTAATGACGTTAATTCAGTCTTCTGCCTATCTTAAAATATAAGTACTTTCATGTTCCCTCCTGGGTTTTAGAAAACCCAGAAAGATTTAGAAAGATTTGGAGGTGTTTTGGAGGGTCAAGTGTACACATTTTGTTGTCCCTGTGGAAAATGATCAAAGGTTAGACAATTTATAAAGTTTTTAAAATTGCAATTTGAGCTGAGTTGGAGACAATTTAAGACTTCAGCGGGTAGCATACTCTGAGGAAGCTACAGTGACTATGCCAATTGATGACATTTTCCCAAAATGAGGTTCAAACTCCTATGGGGCTGTCTCTGACCTTTCCCAAGCTCACAATGTGCTAGCGAGCAGTGCTTTTGATGCTATCCCAGCTGTACTGAGTTTGCAGAGCACTGACCCAAGCTCTGATGTGGAAGGTTTCTTAGCTATTGATGTTTGCTCGGTTAGAAAGAAGTGGAGGAAGATGAAGCAGAGACATCATGTTGCCTCTGAAAGCCAAGGCCATGTAGCTCTGCTGTTTGGAGGGGAGGTCAGCTCTGTTCTCTCTTTGGCTACATACATCATCTTCCCCCAGCAAAAATCTTCCATGGATGCAAACAGACACCCTGTATAACATGGCCAGCTCATTGAGGGCTCAGTGAGCTGAGGACATTCTGATGAGACACGTAAGGTGTGAGGACAAAGGAGCTCCAGAGCAGGGAGCAAAGTGTGATGGTGAGCCATGCGCTGCTCTGCTCTGTGGGAAGCAGCTCTTGGATCACACTCTCATTACCACCAAACTGCCTAAGCAGGTGCACAGGGGAGGCCCAGCAAACTTCACCACTCCCGAACTCTCCTCTCAGAATCATTCACTAAGCTTTTCTGCAAGCATCTCTCACAAAAAGAAAAGGAAAAGTTCTCTAAGTCCAGTCTGAACTTGGCATTTTTACATGAGGATGCTCCAGCAGAAATTACAGTTCAGGATTCCTGAGTCTTATTTGTTGACTCTTTCATGCCTCTGTTTTTTTGGGTTTTTTTTTGTTTTGTTTTGTTTGTTTGTTTTTTTTTTTTTTTTTTTTGGTCTTTAGAAGGAAGTTATGACAACAAGCTGAAGCTAGCTCAGCACAGTTATATACAGTTGGGAGCCTTTTAAGTAACTCTTTCCAGCAAGCTCTGGGAACACATTAAAAGGCCTTTGGCCATCAGCAGAGCTGTTTCTGAGTACAGAGACTAGTTACTCTAAATGGGAAATTTAAGCTCCACATTCTATTTAGATTTACATCATCACTGGAAAGATTTGAACACAATAAGCATGTTATTTATTGCTTGGGCAGAGTGAAGATTAGTTCGGCACCACAAAAGACATAGCTGAGAAAATGAGATGTGGTTACAAATTGCTTCCAGAGGCCTTTTGAAAGTTCGTAGTATTTAAATTGAATCAGGAATACAAGCTTTGTTTTTGGGTTATGAGTAGGGGGATAGTATATGAGAGGATTTATTTTCTGAAAAGATTTGGAATTATTATTGTTCTTGACTTTGCTGGCTAGTTACTGAATCATTTCTGATTTCACTCTAAACCTGCAGATTATTACATCCTGGGAGTTCAGCATATTCCCAAAGCGAGCAAAAATCTTGCCTTAGAGCTGAAGTCTTGATCTTTATTCAAACACATACTATTTTTAGCTAAGCTAAAAATATAAATATTTTCCTTAAAGTATATAAACTCTCCTGTAACTTAACTTTTGTAGCTTATGTTATCTTGAAAATAATATATTCATTCATTTGAGAATTAGGGAAGAAGGAAAGACTGTTAGTAACAAAATGTCTGTCTAGGTAATATCTTTCAGTTATTCCTGAAATAAATCTGATATTGTCATAATCTGGTTAGATCAGCTCCGTAGTTCTGTTAAGAAAGGTCTTTTGAAATTTATGGTCTCCACTAAATATAGGCAAAGATGGTGAGACAAAATTATTCTATTAATTTCAAAGGTATTAGAGTAATTCAGGGAGCCTGCAGAACCAAATGGTTTGAGATTTAAAAGAACAGAAAAAATCAATCTACCAATGCAACAAATTTACTAATGTGTAAGCAAAAGGTGCCTAGAATAAACTGTTCCTGGGTTTGTTAGTAGCTGTGTGGAATGAACACTCAACTCTTAGCTGTAAGTTCCCCTTAAAGTCTCACCTAAATGAGGTAGTGTCATTCCCACCTTTGGCACCCGTGTAGAATATGTAGGGGTGTTTGTTACAGAGGCATCAAGAAACTGCAAAGACACGAACAAAAATGAAGTTGTATTTTGAGCAGTATTGGCAGGATCAGTATGGATTCATTGCTAACGATTATATTTGCTTTTTAATTAACTGTTTAATATGATATAGGGAAATCTGTGTTTGTCTTACTAGGCCCTGCATTACAAGGTTTGTAATAAGCTTGTTTAAGTTCAATTGACTGATAAAACTTCTCTCCTAGCACAGCTGAGAGTAGTGTACAAATAAAGTGATACCATTTTCTGCAGATATTTGCCAGGGACATACAAAAGGACTTCTGTCAAGCTTACATATTTTTTTGTTAATGACTACCATGTCTCTACCACACATTTCAGAAGCTAAAATCTTTCCATCACACTGATAATGGAAAAAAATAAAGAAGCCTGACTCTAGTTTTGCTAAGATGGATGGCATCTTTGGGGTGGGTCTCCAGCCACCGTCAGGTGCAGATGAGGGCCAGGAGACAGAGTCACATTCAAAAGGAAGTGGTCAACATCTGGGCTTTAGTTGAAAAAACTGAAAAGCAGAACACTTACCTGCATTAAGGGGAAAAGAATCTATTAGGGAAACAGATGCTGGACTCTGCAGATCATTATATTTTTGTGAAATGAAATCTGTAATCATGAAGAATGAGTTTCGAAAGGCTAAATATGTTAAAATACTTTTATTAATACTTATTAGCTTTGCAAAACTGAACATGGAAAAACTTTCCCACAATTTTCAAAAATTTCCTTTTTTAAAAAGCAATGCAAATATCATGAGTACATGAGTACATTTGCTATGGGGTCAGAATGTAGAACCATGGAGGTAGTTGAAGTAAATTTATTTCAATTTTAGACAATATTTCAATCTCAGATTTAGGTTCAAGTTTCTTATGAATTTTTATTTTTTCTATACTTATTCTATTACTCGGAATCTATAAGAACTAAGCAGAAGTTATAGCTTCCATTTCACAAGATTTTTTTTTCAAAGTGGCTTTTCAAAAATAGTAATTAAGAAGAAAAGGGTTTTCTTTGTTGGATTTGTGTTTGTTTTTGCTTTGGGTTTTGTGTTTGTTTTGGTTTTTTTGGGGACGGGTTGTTTTGGTAGGGGGTGTTTGTTTGTTTTAGAGGAGTTGGGTTGGTTTGGTTTTTTAAGAAAGTTTAAACCTAAACTTCTGACTAATTAAGTCTTTATTTAGAAAATGTTTAAATGAGATTTCAATCATAGTCAAAGGTCACAAATTTTCCACTGTCTTAGTTCTTCACTAGTAAATAGATCTGCTATACAGCTCTAGGAGTCCGTGGGCTGTGATTCCCATCCATGTCTTAAATTCCGGATGACTCAGTGAAGCGGAGATTCCCAGACCATCTGGGCGTTTTGTTTTAGAAGAATTGTTCTCATGATTCCTTACCTTCCTGGAAATTCTTGGGTCATAAACACTGAGAGTCAACATTTTGGGAGTATTTGTGGCTTCCCATTCAGCAGCCACCAGATAGTTAAAATAATGGTTGCATTTTGTTCCAAGTGCATTACACTCAAGAATAAACATTCCTTTCCTGAGAGTTTATCTTTTTCTGAGAAAACATTTAGCATGGGAAAAAGATATAATTACCAATCAAAAATGCATTTTTTTATTTCCTTTGGAAATATGATAGAGAGTAGCCACTTCTAACACAGAGATAGAAATTAGGCCTCTTCATTTCTCTTCTCTTACAAACTGTACAGAAAAGATCTCATCACTTCATGAAAAGCATGTTCAGAATTCTTCCTAAAAACCTTGGGCAATTTTAGTTTTATCAAATTCACGAAGGACTAATTCGTTTAAGAACAGGAGGGAAAAAATTGTCCCTCTTAATGTGCTTTACAATGTAATCATTTAGACCATGTGATTCTCTCTCCAAGGAAATTTTGGGGTCCTGTCACTCAAGCTCTTTGCAAATAAAATTAGGAAACAGGAGAATACCTTGTAGGGATAAAGTCTACAAAACGCAGCTGGGAATCACGAAGGCTGCTCCTTTAATTCTAATTCTATTACTGGAAAAATAATGCAACAGGAAGAGCAAGTCTTCATTTAAAGGGAAGCTTTTAATGAGGTTGAACATCTGAAAGACATATCCAGATGTACAGACTAAACTGTTCACAAAGCTATCAAAAGACAAATATGTGTGGGTAGTACAAATTTCCTCCTACTCACAGGCGTGTAATTCCATTCAGTCTTCATGCACTGTCTTTGCCAAATATTCCCCATTATTTTTAATCCCTTTGCTTTTTAGCCTAAATTATTTTGGATAAACAATATTTATAATTATAACTGGCTATTCGTGTGTCACATGTTCGTTCTTTCAATTCTGACAAAATTGGAACAAACCGAATTTGCTGCAAAGAAAATTAATGGTACTAGAAAATGGTACTAGAAAAATGGTACTAAGGAAGAAAATAAGAAACTCTATTGGTGTCCTATAGAGCCAAAGCACACTTACAAGTGCCAGAATCACAACAAAACCTTCAAACAAGATTCATATTTTCTTAAGTACCTCAAAGAGACATAATTCTGTGGGACACCACATTCATTAGTTCATAGGCTCCAGGAATTATTTGTATTCTTTTGCCTTGCCTAAAATTTTCCCTAAGATTAACATCCTGCATTCCTGGAAATAGATTATAAAGGAGTAATTTTTTTCCCCCAATATGGCTATGATCTGGGATTAGCAAAGAAGGGATCAAGTGTTAAGAAACTTCCCTGATTTCTGTCTTTTTGAACTAAACCTATGAATAACTGTGGCAAGTGATTTTTTTCTCCTCCCAGATACTCTAAAAATCTACAACTTATCTAATACTTATTTATGGTGTAAACATACAGTGCCCAGTGTCATCTTGTGATAGTAATGGTATCCCCAGTGTCTGAAATCTAGATAATTATATCATGCTTATCACTGGCTGCTTTAAACAAACATTTTTGGGAGATCAGGCTGCATGCACCAAGTTTTTCTGGAGCAAATTGTAAAGCATCCAAACATAATTAGACGTTTCTACAAGCAGCTCCATAATTATGACCAGCAGTGAAGAAGAAATCAATCAACCCACAGTCACACTGAATTCAAAGACACAAACACAGAGAAAAGAGCTGAGTTGACAAAATTCTGTATTTCCAACTACTGACAACTGTTTTATGCCCTGGTGATATCTTTCATGAAAATGTCCCTAAATTAATTGGTGATCAGTGTAGAGAAATCAGCTGGAGTTTTTTTATCAACTTGGAAAATGCAGGCAAGAGCATAAAAGGAGGTTTTAAATCTGCCATTTAATAACTGGGTATATTAAACATTCAGCACATCAAGCAAAGGTGGAGCAAAGTTCAAACTGGCAGCATTGAAGTAGGGAAGGATCTGAAAAACAAGCTGCACACCCATAATGGGGCTGGAACAGCCATGCTAGTTTCTGTTTGCTGTCCCTTATAAAGATTATATACTGGAATTGTGTTTGTAGCCCTGTACAACACCACGGGATGAAATCTGGGTAATACCTGGGCTTATGCTATCACTCCACATTAGAGAGATGGCTACAAACTGCAGTGAGTGTTGAACACCTTTGACATAGTTGTTCCATCAAACTCTTCTGCATCTTCTTTGTTTCAGTCACAGTAAACATTTAAATGGTCTAAATACTTTTGCACTGAGTTTCTCTCCCAGCTTCATCTCCTTATGTGTGTGTTTGATATGTGATAGGTAATACCAGAGAGTCAGAGAAACATTTTTTTCTCTGTAGAATCATGGCTTCTATCTCTTATTTAAGCCTCTAAAAATCTTAACCTCATTTTGCCCCAAAGAGATATTGACTGTAATCTTATGTCTAAACTATAGTGTAGTATTATTGTAGTGTTGTATTATTTCTGTAAATACCTGGATACTCTGTATTTTTTTAAGTCACATTTGCCACCTGCTAGCATGCATTTATGAAGAAGACTGCTGTCACCTTAGACTTTTCATATTCATTCAACCATTTTTTCCTGGCAGTGAGACATTCTGTCATTTTGAAAGGATTACCCTGCATTATAATTCAGTGTCATCATATCCAAAGCTATAAAACCTTCTAAATGATGGATCTCTGCAAATCTTCTCTTTTTTTTTCTATTTTATATTGTCACATTGTCAATCAAGACAGTCCAGACTCTTTTGGTACATTGGAACCTTCTTGCAACACCAGACTTTTGGAAATGTATATACTGGTTGTATGATAGAATATTTTAAGAAATTCACCATGGGACTGACTCTATGGTTCATTTGGGTTCATAATTTGCTGCTTGAAAAATTATAGTAGAGAGATTAAGTGAGAGTCCATGCTTCTCAAAAGCTATAGTTTATAAGTCAGGGATCTCAGCTAATTTGCTATCTTAGAAGAACAAAATGGCTACAAGATCAAAATATTTAACAGTGTCAATGACACCGAAAGTACAAAAAGGTGATGATCAAGGCTTGCATTTGTATCTGAATGAGCTAGATCCTGAGACATATTCCAGTAAACGAGGATTATGTCTAAGAAGTTTCCCCTGAACACCTCAAGCTTTTAAAATCATGGCTGGTTTTACCTTTCTGTGACAGAGAGATGTAAACCACAGCAGGCTGAGTTTCTGAATGCTGTGGCTCGCAGGTGCCAGCTGCTCGCCTCACTGCTTTGGCAAATCCCAGGGGCATGCTCTGCTGCAAAATAAGCAACTGGTAGCTGGGTAGTGTGTGTCCCATGAGAGCAACCCCCACATAATGTGTATTTGACCAGTGCACACTGTTTTGATCTCATGACCCTTCCCTCAGTGGGTCATATCCCTCAGTGGATTACACCTCTTTCAGGGCTTCCTGCACATGACAAAGGAGAATTACGATCAGAAAGTGATGCTCCTTTCTTTTCCAGTCTATAAACTTAAAGCTCTCTTCATCCTCAAACTGTCCATCTTTTGAGAAAATCTTGTGGTATTTGGGTTGGGGGAGGAGGATTGGAAGGAGCAGAAATGGGGACTGAGGGAGGAAGAAAAAAGGAAAACAACTTCGTTCAATACATCTGAGTAATACCAAGATCAGACTTGGTTCCTGAATATTTGGTCTGAATTATTTTTTGTCCCTCCAAACATAAGAGTACACAAGTAGCCAACAAGACAGAATATTTCTATATTGCACTAAATCATTCTTATACTTATTTTTCAGAACTCATTTCTTACCTGGAGGAACTTTTCATGTTCTTTTTTTTTTAACTCTTCCCTTTTAGTTATTTGTGTACAGAAGCAAGGCATTAACTCATAATTTTGGAGAAATCTTTTGTTTTGTTTGTTTTATTTTCCTGTGCTGCAGAAAACTTATTTGTGTTTCTATAATTTATTATTGTAAATTTTAAACCAAAAAATGATTTAATATAGGTTTAAAAGTAAAAAAAAAAATTCAAATAATTAATATTTCTTTTCAGAGCCATAAAAATCATCTAGCAAGAATGAATTACTTTTCTTATTCTGATACTTCTGAGATGGAAAACAATTTTATATGAGAAGAACTTACCTAAAATTTTTGTTGCTGCTATTGTTGTTGGGTTTTTCTGAGCTGCTGCTAAGTTCTCAGAAACATCTGACCTTTTTTTATTAGACTTTGTTAAAAAGCTTTGATTATGTGCATGCTATATCACATTAAGGTGATTCTCCTATTAACCTAATTAGCCTGGATAATCCTAATGACAATATTAGCAAAAAATATTTGAAGTTTCAGATAAATTTTTTGAAATTTTTTGAATTTTATTGAAAATTCAATACATCTCAGTTTCTTATATTTAAAATATTTTTTTAATAAATACACACAAATATATATATATATGTACAGATATAAATATGTTAAGAATAGCCATTTTCTAAACCTGTGGGGTTTTTTACTACCCTCTTTCTAGAAACAAAAATATGCTCCCTCCTCTGACTTGCAGAGATAAAAAAAGGACCCAAACTTCATAATCCTTTTATTTAACATGGCTGAGTGAGTGTAAAATGAATGACTGAGATGAGGAAAGCTTAGAAATGAAGAAATAATATGGCACAGCATGGCATGGCATGGTGTGGTCTGTTTGTCCCATAATAATTGGCTGTATACATCACCTTCTTGGGGCAGTGCTGTTATAAAATGGGTTCTGTAGTCAGTCCTGTACTTAGGTTACCATCCTAAGATGGATTTCAAATTCCTTGGCAAGGCTTACCATTTAAGCCATTTAAGACTATATTTTTTAGATACAACTTTGACTTTTCAGGCCTTTACCTCTCAAGGTGTGAAAACAGCACTTCCTCACCTCAAAACATCTATATATAGGATAGTGTTTTTACAAGTGTATGTTGTATCCTCCTATAAGTTCCAGTTCAGCTTCTAAAAGCCACTTGCTTAATATCTAACACCGATGCTGCAGGGTCAGGCTGTATGTAGGTGTGCAGGGACAGACAGACACATATTTCACAGGGAAAACTCATTGTGTGGGTGACACTAATTCACTCGTTTCTGTTTCCTTTTGCCTCTAAACATCTCTGTTGTCCTACATGTTAGTCCACACGTAGGAAGCCTATGTGGCTTGAGAGAGTGGGTATTTTTGGCTGTTAAATCCCATTATTATTAGATTTAGAAGCAGGGCTTATGCTAGGGCTCTTGCCAGCTTTTGTTCAGGGTTTTATTCATTCTTTATCAGAAGATTATGTTCTTTGTTTCCTGAATATTGCCACTTTGATTAATGCCCCTGATACTCTATACGGTTTAAGAATAAAGCATCTTGCTACTGTCTGGGCCCATAGTTATAGAAACACAGAGTCAAACATGCAAATTTTTTCATCTGCTTGTACAATGTCTATAAACATCATCTCACCAAAAAGGTTTTCTAATATTTAGCCTCTTCATCCTCCATGTGAGTGCCAAACAGAGAGCTCTGCTTTACTGCTGCACTGTGGTTAGAGGACCACGCTGAAATGCAACCCTATCAAGGGATGATTTAGTGTATTACAAGATCAAATGTGTATTCACATTGGATTTTTGCCTTTGCTGAAATATTCTTGAGGTGATAAATACTGGCTTAACCTGAGTAATTCTGTGCCTCCTTCAGCTCATTTTGAAGTTGTATCACTGTTGAGCAGATTTCCATTAGATATTACTCTTTGTGAAAGTCTCAATTATATTTCAGCAGGTTTATTTCTTGAATACACTACATTTCCTTTACATTAGGTTGGTTAAATCTTTTATAGAAATGTCAGATACCATAAAACTGAAATTATTGATTCCATCAGAAAGGTTTCACAGCCTTTGTAAAAATTGATTGCTCTAGGATTTTACTTGTGTTTTTAAACACAGAATCTGATGTGAATTTCACTTTTATGGACATCAGCCCTTTCCAATCTGATCTTGTTTGGTGGATATTAACATCTGTTGCAGTGTTGTTTTTTTGAATACTAACTACCAAGTTTAAAATTAGTCACTTTAAAAATAGAATTACTTGAAAATGTGCTAAATATATTTGCATCTGACTATTTTTTCCAGAAAATAATTTGAAAGTAGCAGATTGTGATTGTTTACCAATTCTTTTAAAAACAGATTTACTAAATATGACATAAATGTATAGGCTATATAGCCATTATGCAGCTGAACAAAACATTCAATACATCTCACCATGATCCCAAGGTCTGGATATTTCAAATAAATATGTTTTTACATAAATATTTTATCCTTTGAGAAATAAAGGCACTAAAAAATTCTTTAAAATAGAAAATTGGCAGCACATTGAACATGTAAAATACATTTAGGCAGAAAGGACCAATACTCTTGAGAAAAAGACCCACTCAGTTTCAATTCAAACTTCATGCCTTCTAGAATTTAATTTTTATTAATTTTGATGAATCATCTGACTGAAATGGTTCACCTGTTTTCAGGGTTGTGAGATCTAGGGTCTGGTAAGTAACTTCTGAAAATAAACTCCATAGCTTCTCTCTATATGAAGAATTCTTATACCATGCTAGGGAGAAGATGTGATTTCTGAGCTGTATTCAATTTTTTTACTACTCTGAGTGTAATTGAATATATAAATTAGCCTTGTATGATTTAATACTCATGAAAAATTGTAGAGGTATTTTGCATCAATTACAAATGAACTGACTCTTTGATTCATGTTGTTACATGAAATACAACAAATTATTATTATTATTCATAGGTTGAAAAAGAGGCCTTGACTTGGTGTGTGCAAACTGAAACTTCAGTAAAAGTCCAGAGGGGTCTTATTAATTCTCCTTAGCCTGATTATAAATTCAGTATAGAGAAATTCTGAGAAGAGATATTGCTACTTCATACAGACCAGGGAAGCATTTTAAATCCTTCAGACAGAATGTATTCATCTTACATTTCACATATAAAAGAGAGCAGAGAGGAAACTAACTTTAGAAAACAACTTCTTCACACATTTTATTACTACCTATTAGTTTACTGGATTTAATATTGACCTTTACTGATCAAGGGAAACTCTTGCAGGCATCGTAATGGAAATGCCTGCCCAAGAAGCACTAATGACAAAAATGTTGCATCGCAAACTGAGATTTATTTCTGAAAAACTGTGCCAAGTGAGATGGTTACTGACACTCAGTTTCTTCCTACCACCAGTTCTTGCCCAGCCCTGTGAAAGGCCTGGAGAGAGTACTTCTTCAAACCCATCTCTTGAGAAGGGTTAGCTTGAATTACCCGTAATTTTTAACTCCTGTAAAAATTCCCCAAGGAATTAGAAATTTGTAAGTCTAAGGAAGTACCCATAATTAAATCACATATAAAAGGAAAATACCTGGAATAGCCATGAAATATCTTGCAGCAGCTGGTTTGTAAAGTCATTTAGGGAAAACCCTTACTCAATTGCATGTCTTGGTTGCACTCCTTCAATTTCCTTTCTTTATATTGCTTCCTGAAGAGAAGGAAAGGATAGATCTATTAAAAAATCCTCCATAAATTCCACTTTTTCTGGTGGGAAATTCCACTGCTACAAACATGACATAATTTTCTACATTTACACTGAAAATGTATAAATAATTAGTAACCTGTGGTGAGAAAAATAGGTGAAATTCTGCCTAGTAGAGTTTCCTGGTACCAAAAAACTGTGTACTGTAGATTTTATGTTTCTAGTCCTCAAGTTGTGAATGAGGAAGCAAGGAATTTTTCTTTTCTGCAGTAGAATATTTTCCTATGGGTTTCCCCAGGGTGCTTTATGTCTCTGCATGAATCCCACTTATGGTTCAATTGATTCCAGAGGAGGTAATATAACAACAAATGCTCTGAAATAAAAAGAAGTGTGCATTTCACATTTAATGCCACAGAGTAATATATTCAGGACTTAATATGAAATGGTGCCCATTTCACTCTCACAGAGTTTCGATTAAATCTCTTTTCAGGTCTATGTTAATGTCAGGTTGGTGGTAGCTGAATAATCTTGAATTTATTTACATGGTGCTTTGTCTGTGGAGGTGCAATAGGTGTAACTGAAACTTTGACCAGCTTTTCATTATAGGAAGAATAAGCTCATCCATCAGTGCCAAGATCAGGAAGTTGGTGTCATACATCAAGCGTCATTTAGCACATGCACATCATTCCCAGAGATCAATTATGATAATATTTATTTTAAACAGCACAGGTTGGAACCAAGAAAGTGAGACATCCATCTTTATCAGTTACATACCTTTAATTCCTAACAGTGTTAACTGCAAATTTGGTGGTACAGCCAAGCACACTCTAAATTTTGTACAAGTAATAATTTTTAATTTCATTTAGACACATCCCAATTTATCTTCATCGTTCGTCTCTTAGAATTCAATCAATTCTTGCTTTATGAAATCAGTCATGAAACTCTTTTCTGAATAACCCATAATAACAGCAAGCTGTTGGTAGACAAGAGGTGAATGTATTAGCTTGCTGTAACAGCTAAGGCACAAGTTGGAAAAAAGGTTTAAGCAGGTATTAATTTTCCCACCCCCTCTGCACCTTTGCACAGGCTAGGCTTTGGGTCTCCCCCCATCTCTGTGCTCCCTGTTGAAATGACAGTATAATGGAAACTTGACAGAAGTTTCTTGACAGAAGAAACTTGACAGAAGCAAAAACAAAATAAAACATCTCTAATACAAGCTGAAATTTTCTTATCAATTAATTTTCATGTTATAGTCATAGTTCCCCCCAACCAGCCCTAACCCACACATTTTTCTCTCTTTTCATTTCCCTCATATTTCCATCCACTCTTCTCTGCCATGACTTGTCCTTCTTTGCTAGTGGAAATCTTGAAATTTAATGTCAAGGAGCCTGCTGCTAGCTTTGATGTTAATAATTTGCCCAAACTGACAACAGATATAATCACTTTTTAAGTGTTATCAAGAACAGCTGCTGTGAAAATAATTCAGTGTGTGAGATGGGGAGAAGGGGTGGCTGGGAGAAAGAGAGGGTTGGATTATTATACATGCACAACATCCACAACCAGGATAAAGTGGAAAATTTTCTGGGCTGCATTTCTGCACTAAAAGATACCTAGAAAATAAGGAATCATGATACTGAGAAAACAGATAGCACACAAATTTAAGAAATGAAAGCTCAAAATTCTGAAACAGACATATAAAAATAGACTGGTCATAAAAATACATGTCAGTAGATCCCACTGAAGTCACAATGTAAACCATCTAAAGAAGAGGGCAATTAGTTTAGAAGAATTCAAATGAAAGTTGTAATTTTTAATATAATATGTTCCTGTAATTTTTTTCTTACGTAGTGGGGAAGGGTGGATGTGTGGGTATGCACATGTATGCACATGTACATCTGGTGAGTACAAATGATATTCAGCAGAGCAATTGTGGAGCCTCATACCCCCATGCTGTGTGTGTAAAAGGTGTTCCTCACTATAGGGAAGCTGGGGCAAGCTTTTCCAATTCCCACCTTTGGAAGTAAGAGAAATAAGAATTGGCAGAAAAACAACAGCCACCTCCCAGAGGTGTCTTACCCTGCAGTGCGCAATGGAGTCGAAGCCAAAATCAAAAAAAAGGAAATATCCATCACTGAGTTTAGAAGACCTCATCTGCCTCAGTGCTGGCCCTTTTAAGGAGCTGATGTTTGACAGATGGAGGGGACAAAATCCAGTCTCTGTTTACTCCCAGCACTTCATTCCTATTTATCTTTTTGTGAAGATATCTCACAGGAAGATGGGACTGAGAGATCTTTTCTGAACCCAAACCATCCCTTTTGTTTGTGTAAAAGGGTGTCAAGTCCACTGGAAAGAAGGAAGCAGACGAATGTGAGGGAGTTTCCCTCCCTGCTCCTTCCCTTGGAGGAGGATGAGGAGGCCAGGCAAAGCCCAAGAGCATTTTATGGCCCCACATTACTCCTCAATCAAGCAGTATTGTGAAGACCTAGTCAAGGCTTCAAATATTGCATAACAGCATTTGGCAGAGACTACCTATTAGAGGTCCCAGAAAAACTAGCAGGGGAATTTGCAGACAAATCTAACCTGCAGCATTAGGATTCAGCAGAACTTTCTAAAAAAAACCTGAAAAATACTGAGAACTAGTTAGAAATACTAACTTTACCAGAATGTTGAAGTCAGGGTTACGATCCCACGGTGCAGTACATCCTTATATTTCTGTCAGTAATTTGGAAAGTAGCATTTGACATTTTAACCTACATTCAAGTGCAAAAGTTCAGTTTTCTGGGGTTTTACAAGCCCTGAGGAACATAATTCTCTTGGGAGCCATCAAATTCTGTCCTGGATTTTAATATCCATTAAGTGATTACTGCAGAGAGTAGGACACTTCGAGCAGCTGGGGCAGCATTCACCTGTGAACTGGGCCTTTTCCAACTCTAGCAAGAAGCAGGTTAGACCAGAAGAGGAGATCTTATAAGAATGAAATAATAATAATTACATAAAAAACCCATATAGAAAAGGAAACTATAAACTGGTAGGAGTTCTGATCTCCTGGCATTCTGGACTTTTTTGACCTTTTGCCCTTCTCATTTAAAATGACCAAGAAAAGCATAATAAGTACTAAATACTTTAATGTGATAATTTAATTCTACCTGCAGTTACCTGAAAATACATGAGAAAAAGAAAGCTTTAACAAATCCGAAAGAATATTTCTGTATTTATTAAATTTTAGTAAAATAAGTTGCAAAGAGGCACAAAGAGCTGTTGCCCATGTTTAATTAGCAGGTAATCTATTCTTGTTTTTTTAAATAATTTGACTCACCTTTCCCAGGCTACCAACTGTTACTGTGTCATCTTACTTCCATCTGAGAGGAAGGTCATATCTTATGATATTATGCCTTCAATTGACATTAAAATGATATCATAAGGAGGATGAAAATTAATTTTCAAAATTGGTGTGCATGCATTTGTAAAGAAACACTTCTCCTCCAGTGGATGACGGGAAAAAATGTGTGATAGATGCTACCCACCTTGACCAAAGATGTACTGAGAGTTTTTTGATATTACAGTGGTCAGCATGCTCTAACAACCTAGAAAGGGTAGATAAATGCTCAAGTAGTTTATGAAAGAAAAGAGCACCATTACATCTCAAGAAACAGCTTGAAACAGCAGAGCTTTCTTGCAGCAAAATAGCAAGCTAGCAAATTAGATAACAACTAAACATGTATTTTATTCCCTCCTTGATTAAATAACAAAAGCTTTTGTTCTAGTATTCAGGTGAAGAGTTGGTTGTTCAGCTGGTCATGTGTCTGCTAGAAATAAATAATTAATCACTAGATGGCAAAAATCAATGGATTGTACATCTTAATGTTACCTAATGCAGTTGATTGCCTATAGACCAAACCAACACAAGTGACATTGTGCCTGTATAGGATGTGCTCAACAGAGATGAGAAAATTGAGCTTTCAAATATCCCTAGTCTAGATGTTACCACTTTTCAGAACCATTCAAAACTGTTTTTCTGGACTGATAAGGATTAATTAATTTTGGGATTTTTTTTGCCTTGATTAGATCATAAATTCTATTAAATTTGATTTTAAATAATAACATTGTGCTATATTTTGGACACGTTGGTTGGATACCAACCAAAAGAACTTCCAGATGACCATTACTAGGTCACAGGGTAATGAAACAATTCTGAATAGGCCCTGTATGACAAAGGAAGATCGAACTGTAATTACAGCTGGAACAGCTGCAATGAACCTTATGCATGAACAAACACGAACAAATGTGTGTAAATGATCTTTTCTGAATACAAACTAGTAATTGCTGTCACGTGCAAATAGACATTAGCACAATATCTTGTTCAGCATCTGAATATCATAATATGATTTTTTTGCTGGCATCTGAGCTTCATCCACTTCAAAATTAATTTTGTAGGTAATAAATTATTGTTTCATTTGGAGTTTTATTTACAATTAACTTATTAATTAATTAATTAAGTAGCCTGAAGTAAAAATGTCCTTATTGCATCTTTACAGATAAATAAATTTTGGAGGAATGCATGAGTTTGAGCATATGGATACAATTTTTTTTCAAACTTCTTGTTGTAACAAATTTTTTTACATTTTAGATTTTACTTTCTTTTCATTAAAACTTCCTTACATTGCTTAACTTCACATCTTTCTGACATTACATGGATTAAAATTAAAAAGTAAGAGACCATGAGGTAGAACATTTTCCACAGCTATGAAAATAGCTCTTGTGTAAACCACTTTGCACATATTGAAAGAGATCCAGGAGGAACTGGCTGGGGATGGAGTTACTCAGGAGGTCAGTTGTCTTGTGCCAGCCACTTCTCTCCATCGCTGGCTCACGCCTCTCTCCAAGTGTTGTTTCTGTACCTCCTCCAGGATTTTTTTGCTGAAAGACAAAATACATTGTACTTCTCTAAATATATTCAAAATAACCTTCAGGCTAGCAGTGCTGAAATCAGCTCCGAGCTTAATGTCTTCTGTTTGTAGGAAAGTAAGGGAAAGATCAGGAGGAGACTTGGCTGCCCTCTATGGATCCTGTCCTTCTTGGACAAGACACTCTGACAGTGCAAGATAGATGTCAAGGCGTTTTAAGGTGTTTCATAAGTCTTCTCCATGCACTTAGAACTAGAAGGGCAGGTAACTAGTGCAAGAAGAAACTATATCACCTTTGTTAAATTTTCACCTGTGAAAGTGTTTTAGACTTTGACAGACTCCACTCAGACAGAAAAAGTACATGTTCATCTGTTATGACAAAGGACATTAGCACACCCAGACTTGGGCTTTCCACAGAAAGTATTGAGTTAAATTTGTCAGATTTGTTAAAATCAGAATGATTTCTTCTTTTACACAAAATTAATTATTTATATGTTTCTAAAAGATTTTTTTTCTTAAATTAGAAAATCAGCCAACATGTGATAGTCCATTGAATTGTGAGATCTTTGTGTTCTACACCTGAACTAAGGATCAGATGTATCCCAGCATTTTAAGTTTACATTAGAATACCGAATGAATTGTTGTGGGGTGATTTTAGACCAGGTTCTCCCCAATGGCACTCTAGTGACTTGCAATCTTAATAAAGATACTATGCTAGAATTTATTGATAATGATAGATAAATAATTTTCCACTCACAATTTTGTTTGCACAGTAGCTTCTGCTCCCTAGAGGCATAAAGTGCATAACATTATTAAATAGACATCTGACCTAATAACTTCAAGTAGCATTTTATAAAACAAAAGGTGGCTCACTTGAAGCTGAAAACAAGTCATTTTACTAGATGTAGGTTCTAGATTTTAATTCCTGCTTTCTAAAAGATGGATGTTTCTTTTTGTAAGATAGCAAAAACTTTAAACAGATGTTGGGGACATGTAGAAACCTGACACTATCCAAAAAGCCTTTTGAGGAGGGCTACTGAAGCTTTTCTGGCTCCTGCATCAGCTGCTGAGAAGCGAGCTTGTACACGAGGTGTGTTAGGAAGTGGTGTTCTTTTGCTTCTGCAACAGAGTGAATTCCCTCAGTGCCTTTCAGCCTGGCATCAACAAGCTGGCAGTTTGCCATCTGGAAAACTGACATTTGTCTCCCCTGGGTCTGCTGAACAGCTCTGCTGCAAAACAACCTTCATACCTTAAGAAAATATAAAAGGGAGTAGAAAGCTTGCTGAGAACAAATAATAGACACGCTGATGTTTTTCTCTTAAATAGTAGGAGCTGTTGGCCTTTCGGGGTCTTTTTATTCAGCATCCTTTATTGTAAAGGTGCTTTTGCATGAAAAGAACAGTGAAAGTATGTATTACATACTGGCTATCTCCTGTTCCATTGGTCAAGCAACAGTTACTTTAAGGACTAGTCTAGGTTTTGAAAAACTTATTACCTTGAATCATTCAGCTTTTTTTTTTTTTTCCCAAGAGTTAGCATTAAGGAGAACATTAGAGCTTAAATCTGCCAATCTACATTTTGAAAGGAGTAATTTCAGAAGGATTACTCTTTGTGATAAAACTGGATTATAATAGGATACTTGCAGAGCCAAACATCATGACTTAGGCCAAACTTTCTCCCAGTGAAAATTACTCCTTTGCAGAGCATTGAGTTCTATTACCTGTTCAGGTCCCAAAATAGAATTAGAAGACATGGGTTGACATAATGAGTTAAGTGCTGGAAATAAATCTGTCATGATAAAAAAGCTTATGATGCAAACACTGTTTAACTCCATCTCAACAGTGACAAATTTAGCTTTGGATTAATCAGGCTATTTTCTCATGCTTTCAAATGTACAACCTGTTCATCATTGCACAGATGCCGAAACTTCTTATACTTTATATTTGCCAGTCATCTAAATGAGACGTAAGTAGTTCATAAGATATGTTCCAGTTACTGTAAAAGAGTAAATTTGATTCTAAATATACTTTCATATTTCAAATTCTTTGTTGCATTGAACTGGTAAAGCTGCACTGCATGTTTTAAAAGTTTTAAGGAGATAATATCAAACAATATCACTTTTGAGTAAAAGGGGCAAGATTTAAAGTAAGAGGTGTTAAATGTTTATTAAATCAAAATGCAAACTGTTTTTGAATTTTGAAACTTCTGAGTCTTTCATGGGGAAATTACTCAATACCTTTTCTTTCTAGGATTTCTCTCGTAGTCACAGGAAAAATATAGAAAAACTGTTTTCTATTTCATAAATGTGTTATATGTGCACAAATGTCAAGTCAAACCATCATAACACACTCAGCTAACCACCAAAATGATTGCATAATAGTGTGGGGTTTTTCCTTAAGGTGAGACTGAAATGCATTTTAGTAAATAAATATTAAAAAAGTATTTATTTTAACAAAGATTCAGGTCATTGCAGGCCATCCCAATCTTAGTGTAAATAGTACTGCTTAGCTCTTTTTTGTTGTGTTGGTAGTCTGGTCATCCTCTCTGATACTCAGATTATTTTTTTATATCTGCAGAGCAATGGAGACAAAATATTTAACACTCTTTTTTTAAAAGAAGTTTTACTTTTTATTCTGAATCATCACGCTTGTCCCTTCATTTAATGTCAAGCTTTCATCCATCCATTGATACTTTAAAGTGCATCTGTCTAATGTCCTATGCTTGGAGCTGCCCTGCTATCATGGTTTAACACCAACCAACAGCCAAGACACCACAGACCTTCACTCACTCCTTTGGATGGGATGGGGGACAGAACTGGAAGAATAGAAGTGAGAGACAAGAAAGGCCTTGCTTCTGTGTAAGCATGGCTCTAAAATAAGGAAAACATCCCTTTGCTACCAATCCTGTTTACAGCACAAGCCCAAAGTATAGCACCTTACTTACTGTGAAAAAAATCCATTCTACCACAGTGAAAACCAGCACACTTGACAAGCTTGCTCAGAAATATCAGAAATCAAGCTGGGTTAGGAACTAAGAACAAAGGTATCTTTAACTGGATATCACAAAAAACTCTGGAGCTTTCACCACATTTGTCAAGCAGGCATTATTAGCTATGTTTCATATGGTTGATCTGACAGACTTTAAGGTCATGAAAAATTAACTTTTCTATAGACTTAGAATATTTTAGAGTGGTCTTCTTGAAAGGATTTGAGGTTTGGTTTGGATTAACTAATTTGAAAGGTGAAACAATAAAGACTCTTCTACTTATTGTTAGGTGAAAAAAAGAGAAACGAGTAAGTGTTCAGAATGATAATTTTAAAATAAATGTAGAAGTTGGAGGCCCCAAAAAGGTTCTTAAGCCTTGGTTTGTTTACTGACAATAAAGGTACAGAAATCTAACTTCTCTTCTCAAAAACGATGATCTAAAAATCAGATAATGCCCTTGGAAGGAAAGAAGTAATAATTTTTGTAGCAGCAACTTTTGTAGAAATTCTTCAATTTCAAATGTAGGTTTATGAGGTAGCACAAGGGGTAGCCTTCCATAATCTGGCCCTGATCACATCTCAAAATGGCTTAACTGATTAATAATAAACTGGATATTTTTATGAAGACAGCATTAATGATTAGGCAATGACTAATTTTGAATAAAAGAATAGATAAAGTGATAGTAAACAGAGGTCAAAAATGCAAATAACCCAAAAGTTTATGAAGGAGAGACTCTCAGCAGCATTTTGTCTGGCAACTTTAGTGGTGCAATTTAGTGTATATTTGTTTTGCAGATTAAACTTGCAAGTGATGTTCAAATGTATGCCACTCTTTGGGTTTCCTAAGAGTTACTACCAGATATACTTAGGTCCTGATATTATAAAAGAATAGAATTAAACAGGTATATCCCCCCTCTCCATTTGTCCTCCCCTTTTCTAAAAAAAATGAAAAAAAAAATCAAAAAGAAAAATAACTGCATGACACAGGAACACTGGAACCCAGACAACTTTGGTTAAGAGATCAACGAATATTGACATGTTCATTTCAGAGTTCACTTTATGAGTACAAACATTTCCCTTGGAGTCCCCTCACTACTGCTCCTGTCGGTTCTGTGGTACTTTACCAGGGGAAGGCAGGAGAGCAGCATCCCTGCAGAGGACACTGATGCTGCTCAGTGGACAGCCAGGCAGGGTGCATCTGGCACTGTCTCTGCTGGAACGTGACCACGCCAGGGCTGTGAGATGCTCTGTGCCTCATTGGACCCTCCGTGCGCGCGCACACGCGAGCTCCCAACCCTGCTCCCTCCTTTTCGGCTTTTCTCATCTCAGATTCCAAATATTGGCCTTTGCTTCGGCAATCACTGCCTCAAAAGAAGGAAAGTGGTGAGGCGGAATGATCCTTACCATAGGGATGGAGCATGCTATGGAATCTATAAATGGCACAGCCAGGATGAATAGTATCATTGTACTGGATTTTGCAGACAGTGCCAGTTACTGCAGTCAAAAGGACATTGGAGTAAAGCAGTTAATAAAAGAGAAAGGAGGAGGGGAAAGAGGTAGTGTTGAAAATCATGGAACTGAGAACATTGAGGCTTAAACGCTTTTTTTTCTCAGACAATGAACTGTCTGCATCAAAGTTAGTCCAATAGCATTTAGCTTTGTGCCTGATTCCACTGTACCTGGCCACAGGATAAATAATGAATAGTGAGTGCAGACAGAGCTTACAAGGGCTCTATTATTCCCACAGCTTAAACTCTTAATTTAATAGAGTACACAGGAGAGGAAGAAAAAAAATTTCCAAAGGAGATAAGAAATAAAGACACATTGACAGAACAGAATGGTAAAAAATATCCTACAGAAAAAAAAAAAAAGCTTCTGTTCTCAGTCTGTTTATTACCGAAACAATTAGTAGAAAAGCATGCTATAACAGTTTTCATCCAAGAAGCTCAAAGTAACTTATAAACTAATAATTGAAGGTGAAAGTTCCTCAAATATGATATGTGATTCCATTAACACTTTTCAAAATTTCAGCTCTTTAAGGGTACTGCTGAGCCTAAAATATTTAACCCAAATGGCAGATTTTTGCAGGGTGATACCACAGATAAGACGTTGTTTCTAACATGACATCATAGCTGCACATAAGCATCCTGTGTACATTAAAGGGGAGGAAAGAGCCTTCAGATTTTAAAGGCTTTGGCTTAAGGGTACTTCCATGTATCATTATTTTGGCTTAAGAATGTGTCCCAAAACCGCACAAAAACAGCATTAGACATAAAGACTGAAGTAATGACTCCTAATTACCAGCCTTATTCAGTTCAGATTCCCTACATTTTCAGCACTTAGTATTCTTTTTCTTTCTTTTCTTCTATGAATAAACAGTACTTGTATCTAACTGTATGTTTTTGTATATGTTTTGTATATTACTATATGTTTTTGTCTGCAAGGAAGGAAAAGTACCATTCTATGAGATATTTGACGATGCAGCTCATGCCAAATCAAAATAACACCTCAGGACTTCGTGATGATGACCATATGCTCAAATTAAGTGAAATGTGTTGTCTTCTCTGGTTGTGGTACTTTCTCATGCCATCATTTCTGCTTTGCCAGGTTACTCTCTTTGCCACATGTCCAGCCTGTGTAGTGCTTTAGGATAGGACAGTGACTCCCTGTATTCTAAACTTGGTGTTCTCAAAATCCTTCTAAAAGCTGCAAAAAATTAATGCTGACTATGTAACTTTAGAGCTCAGCTTTCAGTGAAAATCAAGGCAGATCTTTCAGGTGTAGACATTTAACTTCCTTTCATTACTATGGGAATGAGGCATGGGATACTTATTTAAGCCTCTTAATGTCTTTCAGTGTCTTTGAAAACCTCCCAAAACTGACTTATTCTTATATTTGTTTTGGAAGAAAAGTCCACTTTGTCCCCCTTTCACTCTTTTCTAGGCTTTTTAAAAAATTATTTTTAGGAAAGGTCTACTGGATAAAACCAAGAGCAATACTGAAGCAGAAAATCATTTTTACCTTTAAAGTTCAAAGTTACATTACAAGGAAATATCACAATTAAAAAAAACCCAACAACCCAACCAGACAAAAAAACCCAGACACAACTCTGAAAAATACTGTAAAAAAGGTTTTGCAGAGCCTGTTAAGGAAGCAGACAGCTTCTCTTGAAAACAAGCTGCACAGTGGTTATCATGCATGAACTGTACTGGTGCACATCTAACAGTGTGCAAGTTCTGCTGGCAGACCCCTCCCTTGCCCTTTCAACAAATGTTATCATTTCCCAGGGAGCGCTATCCTGGCTGCAATCTGCCCCTACTCCTCATGGACAGCTCTCCTGTCCGCACGGAGCATGTGCAGTGCCATTTCGGATCCTGTCCCATGTCCTTCCCTCCACATCTATTGACAGATCTGAACTTTGCTGTTATCTCCAGTAGCCAACAGCAGGACCTGTCACTGAAGCAAAGAGGCTCTGTATATCTGAGCCACTGTCATGCAGCCCCTTTGTTTGTCCAATGACAGTGCCTCGTGATAAATGTTTCAGAAATGACATTTGAGATGACAGTGGAGGAAAGCTCTTAAGTAAGAGACTACAGCTCCCAGTGTCTCCCGAGGCAAACTGCTGTCAGCAAAGGAGAAATATTTACGAAGAGATTAGAAGGCAGGTGGGCCAAAATGAATGTATTACAGGCGAAAAAACACTTCCAATTAAATTTATTTTAAGTCACAGCAATAAAAAAACTGTATAGTTTCACAAGATGACATAGGATTTACCTTGTCAAGAAGATTTAGGGAACTTCTATAGCCAATGGCAAATTTTGGACTGGGAGGAAGGTCTGTGATATAGGTTCATAGGAAAAAAAGAAACCCATAAAAATCAAAGATGGCAGAGGTAGAAGAATAAAGTCATTTATCAAAGTTGTATTGGAGTACAGAAGCTGGCTAATAGCATAGGCACACAGAATGTAAGATTTGTTCTCCTGGCATGGGTAGAGTATATAGTTGTGTTATACCATCAGGTCAACCCATAAGCTAATCCTAGCTGTTGCTTAACATCTAATTTGGCTTTTCGTAAAATAAATACATGACAAATTCCAATTTGAAATGACTGTTATATATGGCAAATGGGAAGATACCCTGGACAGCTAACAACTCATACACCTATGTTTATTTCTGTTGTTTCTTTTTTTCCATCAAGTTTATACACAATGCTGCAATTAGCTGATCATTAATAATCTGTTTGTACATTGCCTTATTTTTAGCACACAGGGATTGTACATTCCAACCACAGTTTTGAAAAATTGTGTGAACAGGAGAAGTTAACCTGAGGTAGAAATACAGTATTAATTAAGAATTGCAGTAGTAATGGAAATCAGGGGAAATCAGCTTCCAAATATTGCTAAATGTTGCAATTCTATTTGCATATGATACCTCAAATTCCTTGGCAGAAGTTAATAGGAGAAAAGCTATGATAATTGATGTCAGTTATGGGCAAGATTTCTAAGCATAAAAAATAAGGGAAAAAGTTCTCCTGAAGGGTAGATTAAAAAAAACCCAACATTGTAACCTGGACAAAGAAAAAAAAAGCTCTTCACAGGCCCTGTGGAGAATGAGCACAGAAAAAGAGAGCAGCTATACTAAGGAAAGGAACAAAAGAATCTCCTTAGAGCTGCACAGACCAAAGCTAAGAAAGGCCAAGTTAACTGAGATATTGTGGTGGCTAATGAGAAACCTGATTGTTTAATATGCTTAATACACTTGCTCCTTTCTTTTTGTATTTTATTCTTAATCTGTTCCCAAATTTTCAGTTAAATATTCAGTCTGTACTTGTAAAAATTTACACTTTTTCTATCAGCTTCTCTGATAGTAAGACTGAGCAACCAATGAAACCCTTTAGGACTGCCTGCTGTATCAACTGATCTGCCCTTCTGAGGCAGCACCTGCCACTTCAGTGAACTGGAGGGTGGGCAAGAAAGGGGCACACTTATGTCCAAAGGGCCTGAGGTTTGGGGTTTGAGGACTGCACACATCTGGCTGTAGCTAAAGACTTTACTGCCTGAGATTATGCACATAGGCTGGAACATTCTCCCTAGTGAGTCAGTGTCTTAACTTTTTGTCAAAGCACACTTCTTAAAATTGAATTTTATTTTGATTTGAAGAGAGATGGAGAGATGAAGAAATATCCATATACAAATGCTGTCCAAGCACCTGTGCCTTATTTCACAATATATTTACTAGTTTTTTCTTATCCTTGTTCTTATTCCAGTAAAATTGCAATTCTATTAAAAGACATCTCAGTATTTCTTTCCCCAAGACGTGGTCCAAATCACTCCATCTCTGCAATGTGTATCTCAGAGCTTTCATGACACATTTCTTTACAATTCTCCCCTGGAGTTAGGTTTTTCCAGTGATCTTTCTATAAAGTGCTGTGGAAACACAGTAGTCCCTGGGCTAGAGCAGACTTCCACAGGAGGCAGTTGGGCCATCACACCAGCCTCCTCAGAGAGTAAAAACAGGAAGATAAGGTGTTAAAGAAATGTCCTTCTTCCCTCCCTGACACTTTTGCAGGGACTTGATGTGCAAAACAAAGTGATTTATGGCCCAGTCTGTTAAACTGGTGCACACCCTGAGCTTGAAAGTCACCTCCAGTGGAGCTATTCCTTGTTGTTGATGAAGCCTGCCTGCTCTCTAGAAACAATAGATCTTTACCTAGTGTCATTATGGAAAATGTCAGGCACAGCAGTGGCCACAGAAGGGAGCAGATTTAAGATCAAGGTCATCTAGAAACAACAGCCAGATCAACAGTCCATTCAGGTTTATATGCTAACTATATTTATTCCAACAGGGTGGACATTTGCATGGGCGTTCCATATTGCTTTGCTCTTAATGAATATTCTGCATGCAGAGTCAGTACAGGAGCAGCCACTTATATCAGTCTGAAAAATAATGTACTTAATGTCTTTTATTCTTCATTTGCTTTTTTGTTTGTGTGTAACGTAGCCAAGCACAACTTGTGTTCTGGAAAAACAGTATGTTATCCATTCTGTCAGAAGCAGAATCATTTCTGAACTATCAACAATGAAAAAAGGGAGACAGAGAGAGAAAAAGAACACACATGAGGAGAGAAAGACTGAAATATTGAACACCATGAAGAAATATCTGTCTTCTTACAAACAATAAAAGAGAATATTGCCAAACATTCCTTACACTAAATAGTCTACATCTTTTGGATGTAAGGATAGCCTGATGAATTTCACTCCATATGGCAACAGTCTGCAAATGGATAAGAGCCTGAAGATTAGATGAAAGAGTTTCCTCCACCATATTAGAGTTCCTACCAAAAAGGCTTTACTGCCATGGCTCATCTCATTAATCTTGTATGTATGTTGCATTAATATTTTTTCTCTTACTTTGCAAGACTGATGACATTCTATCTTTTCTAGTGATTTAGCAGTGCAATTGTGAAATTATTTTGCAACCATGAGATGGTTCAATTTCAGATTTCTGTTGTACTAGGAAGGCAATGTCTAGTCATTACACTGACTTTCAGCAAGGGAAAAAATGGAATTAGGTGCAATACTAATTTATTGTTTTGTAAAAACTAGATTTTTTTTCCCTATTCCATATCAGAATAAACCAAGCAATGTTTTTTATGACAGACTGGGGGTAGAGAAGGAAGGGGGAATGGAAACTTAACCAGGAACATGGCATTTGGAAGAATGTTCTATATATAATTCATTATTGTCTTGTACGAAATTGTGAGTTGCCACTAAAAAATAATACTAAGAAAATTATTTATATATATAATTTTGTCTTTGTCACTCAAATTAATTCATACGTTAGTCCTAATGATTTAGCTTGACCCCAACAGGATCAAAGCATTTCTGTGAGACTTACAGTACAGAACTTTTTGAATTTTGCCTACAGTTGAATTTTGGGATGCGTGTATAGCTGATTAAGAAGTACCAGCTTCTTCTATTTTATGAAACAGGACTTATATTGTTGTCTGTTCAAAAATCAAAATTTCTAATCATTGAACCTTTTATTCAAGAAAACAAAATTTGGTCTTCCAGAACCAGTAGGAAACAGCTAGTTTGAATTGAGACTCCTCTTTTGCCTGTGAATAGGAAAGTAGAGCAGGGCAATGACAACGCTTACACACAGCAAGACTTGAGAGGCAACAAAGAGCTTTTCAAACTCATTTATTCGGTCGACAATTCTTTTAGCAAATGATGCAGCTGCACAGATTTTTGAGGGGGGGAAGGTGGTGCAGCAAAAAAAAAAAGGTCAATGAGGACTGTAACCAACTGCTGAGCTTTATCCAGTGATAAACAAGGAGATATTGATTCTCAGGAGGGAAAACAGCATTCTCATTTGATTACAGTGTTGCAAAAAACTTTCCCCATAAGGTTTACTGAGATCCAGGATCAAAAACTCATTATTTTCCATAGTTTTTTTTTTTCGTTTGAGGATTTTTCAAATGTCTTCAAAAGAAGACCCCCTCTAGGTAAAGCTTTCTTCACGTCTGAAGCTAGCTTAGTGATAAAAAAATGAAAAATAATGCTTTATGCAAGGGAACATGATACAAATATTTCCACAATGAATATAAACTAGGCTAGGCTTTATTACATACAGATTTCTTTTTCTGACCTTAGGGAAAAGTACATAACAGCTGACCTAAAGCTTCCTCTGGGAACTAGGGCACTATTTTTATGACATTAAGTGCTTTGACTTGGGATTTCTGAAGCCAACACCAGTTAGAAATCACATAGGATTGACCAAGTTCCTTCCTCCTTCCATGTGCACTGGCTGAAATTCCAACAGGTGTACCTAATGCTGATTTACCCCATCAAGGCTGTGTCGTCTGACAGAATTATCTCATGGTACATGTACAATGTGAAGTTATGCTTTAATAAATGCTCTAGCCATACTAGCACAGTACCCATATAACTTATCTGGATATACTGAGGACTAGATCTTGCTAATGAGGATCTCCTTGTCCTGCTACTTCACAACCTGTCTTGGGGATTCAAGCCTGTTGTGCCATGTCCATTGTGATTATTCTCACCTCAGTGGAGAGTAACTGTCATTCAGCAGGTGAAATACATGTTTGAATCTGGAGTATATTTTTCTGAGATGAAGACAGTTATGATTTAATACAGAAGTAAGTCCATTTGGGGATTTCTATTTCACCAATGATACACAAAACATGTGGGATTAAAGAAAAAAACAAACAAACAAACAAAACAAAACCAAAACCAAAAAAAAAACCCAAAAAAACCAAAACCAGGACACAGCTCATCCATTATCTTTCTTAGTTGTTAGAAAAACTTTAGTCCTCTTACAACACTCCCAGCCTTTTAAAATAAACTATTATGTGACTCCACAAGAAGCCAACTTTCTTGCTGGAGGCACAGAGTACCTTTCCTCCAGCTGCAATTTGTTCCTCTTTAGCTGATCTGCTAAATCTGTTTTCAGGGTCACACTCTAAGCCAGTCCATCCTACAAGTAGTGACAGGATGAAAGTAATCCCATTGTTTCTTGGACAGTTTTTAATCTACTTTGTTCCAATGATCCTCATCACAACAGTGCCAAAGAAGGAGCTAGCATGTGGGGGGCAGTGAATGAGAATGTGAAGGCAGAGACTGATTAAGATTGGGTCTAGTCCCCATATTCTGTACTCCATGCAGAAGTGGGGGAAGCTGCTGCAGGACTCCCATGGAAGGGAACAAGAACTGGGGCACTACGCAGAGCCTCCCTTATTCCTTTATTCAACAAGTCCTTTAAGATCCTTTGGTTATCTTCCACAATGGAACTTGTAAAAATCTTCTGAAACTTTTCACCTGATAATTCCTAAATTAGAGCCTTTTGAATTATTTTCTCGAGGAAAGAACTGCTGACATACATTCAGTTCAAGGTGAAGAAATTAATGAATTCCACCCATTGTTATGCTTGGAATCAGAATATCTTCTTGCCTTGGCTTACATGGTGATTACTATAACTGGAAATATATTAAGAACTTAGCCTGAGTACATCTATGTTCCCGTGCATCTTGACCTTCAATCAGAATTTCAGACATAATTAAATGCTCATAAAAACAATTCAAATATTATCTTTAGCCTCAATTTGGGGCCCTACCAGTTATTTTGGCAATCCCAAAAAGGAAGAATCGTTTTCTGAAAGTGATTGAAAATTCAGAATGAATTCAGAGAAAATTCAGAGTGAATTTAAAAGTGGCCAAAATAGGGAAACATGAACAGTTCCTGTTGTGGTAGTAGATATAGCCAAAAGAAAAAAGTCACTACAATCAAATCCCTCACAATATTACCACTAGACATCGGCTTGTGTTTGACCTCTGTATGCTGTTGTGTAAAACATAAGCACAAATAAAAAACTAGCTGTGGATATTCCACCGTATTTGCAGTAATTTTTATTCGGTTTTCACAATAATAAATTTTTGGGCAGTCAGACTTAATTTTAAAAGGTTCTGAGGTCATGAACCAGGGGAAGCAGCACATGAAGGAAGGCTCAGGCACTATGAATGGTCTTTAGCTATTTTTCTGAAACTGCTTTATCCATTGGCAGTCTCATTTGAAACTTCGTGCTTTATGTGTCTGCCATTCTCAAATATTACATAGAAGTTAATATACTATATATCATATGAAGAGCAGATCAACATGTATCTTACCTGTCAGTCCTGTCAAGTCCTTCCTTCAGTTTTATTACTGCTGCTGTTCAGTCAGTGTGTGAAAACAGGAAGAGTATGAGTTCATTCAGGTACAGGCTAGATGGTTATGCTGTGGCAATGCTTTCTTCAGCTTAAAGCCAACTATTCCTCAAAAATTCTTTCTTTGGTTCCTACAGGTAGTGGTCTGCTTCTAGGTCCACTGTTGTCTTTGTTGCAGAAAATGAACACATTTGAATAATAAAATATAAATATTAGTCAGGTTCACTAAGCTCTCTGTAGAGTAACACTGTGATTTAATTACTTTTTTAAACCCATGTTATATGCAAGATTCTGCCCAATTTCCTAGCTTGGTTAGTCTTTCCCAGGAAAGGGAAAGACAGATGTTTTCAGAGACTCAACAAACTCTATACTAAACAGTGAACATTTTTAAACTAATAAGTGTCTTCAGTACGATGCAAACCCTAGACGAAATGTCTGGCTATAAAAAGATATATTTACATATATTTTAGTGGCATTTAAAATAATTAAAACAAGAGCACTCATTTATTCAATCAGTCTCTAATTTGAGTACATGCATGTTTTGTGAAAATAGTTTTATTTTTTTACATTTTTACCAATAGATGGTGCTAGCATTTTCTGCATTTAGTTAAATATCTGCACCCATTTTACTCAGCTCAGACCCATAACAATCCTCTGAAACTACTAGAGAGAAACAGTCTATCCGTGTGCCAATTAAAACAGGAAATGCCAGTTCACCCATATTCAACATTTTACATGTTGAAAAGGCAAGTAAAGCAGCAGAAAGCCATCAGAAGCTACTCACTGCAGAACATATACAGTGAGTAAATGAGAAATCTGCTGTTCTCACTCCTCCAATGTATTTTCAAGATTTCTGGAATAGTCACATCATGTTTTGCTGTCATTAGGGTGCATACTTTTAGCAAAAAGGGTGAAGTCAAATTAGCTCCCCCATCAGTCTTCTACAGAGCACAATGGAAGCTAATGCCTTAAGCACAAATCCTGCCAAGTTTTTGTGCACATGCCTCACTTTATGCACTGGGAATAACTCTGAAAAGTCAATCAAGATGTTCATGGGGTGCAAATTTAAGTAAATTTGAGATTTTCTGTGAACTGTATTAAATGTTTGGAGTGCTTGGAATTGATTGTAGTGGCTCTTCGTGGAAATGGTCAGATGTCTTCTGCAGCCATTAGGAGGATGCATCCAGAATGGAGCATATTTTTTATAATACCACCTAGCCATCTACACATTTCACATTCAAAATTAGCTGTTTAAATAATTTAGTTATGTTGATCAGATCTGTTGTAGGCATTCAGAGAAAGTATGTTCAAGGTCACTGCAAGTGCATTTAAAAAAAAAAAAAAGAAAAAATAATAATAGGTAAAAACAATCTTGTTTTCTGCATTTCCAATTTCCTCTAGAACTCTGGTATCTGTAAGAAAGACCCTAAAGAATGTTTCCAATATCTCATTGTCATCGGCTTTATTTTTCTTATCACTTAGAGAAATTCTCAAAATATTTTGAGATAATTGAAATGCTGTTGCTTTTCAGAGGGAAGTTCTGGCCCTGTGCTCTCCAGTTCATTTCCACATGCAGTACACTCTTCAGTGTGAACTGGCTTTACACAGCATGGAAGTAAGCTCCCTGGAATAACAGATTTCCACAAAGAGGTTGCAGCTTACAGACCTTGAGCTCATGGGGATTACAGTTACCTGCAATTTCCTTTTATGACCTCCACTGGCTTTGGGGATAATAAAAAGCAATTGCAGACTTCCACTATCTATACATATATATATATATATGTGTCTGTGTGTGTGCATGTGTGTGTGCATTATATATGTATAAAGTATTTTATATATACAGTTATATATTTCTATTACATATATTTAATTATATATTAGATTGTAATATAAACGATATGATTTGCAACATGATTTTATAATACATTATTTTATATTTTATATACATACATACATATGTAATATATATGTGTATAAAACATTAAGAAGCATATATTCATACATTGCCTATGTTTTTAAATATGTATATCTCTATTACACATAGTGTATATATATTGCATTATAAAACAAAGAATATTATATTCCCTCAATATTTAAGTGAGTATCACCCTCTGGGAACATGTAATCAGTAGCTCATGTAACTTTCTGCTGTTATAGCTACATGCCTACTTGTTTAATTTATCAAGACCTTATTATGTTTAAAGTAAGTATAAGGGAAATGTGAATTACTTTTATTTCACAGATCCATTTAAATAATCAAATTTTTCAAATTTGAAAACTCACTCTAGAAATTTCTATCACATTCATTTTACACTGACGTAATGGAAAATGCTTTGGGAGAGGGAAATGTGTTCTTGCAAACCCCAAAAAATAATTAATATGGCCAAATATTCACATTTTATTATCTTTTTCTTTCTGTCTCTTTCTTTCAGCAAACCAGGCTTTATTGTATGAACCCTGTACAGAAATGTCTGTGCCTTTAAATGAATCTGTATGTTCTGAATCTCCCTGGACATGCTGATTTATCTTTCTGGATTATGTCAAAGACACATGCATTCTTCACATAGTTTGGGAGGCCCATTTCCACAGTCATTATTGTTTCCTCATGTACAAGACCAGTGATCATAGCAATACCTCGATATTTTTGTCTGTACTTCTGTAATGCAAAATTTTTATTAAAAAGGCCAATCCATCAACCCACCCCTTCTGTCCCATAAACTCTCTTACAGAAGATCCCTGACAAGATGCTTCTACTCATCATGGAAAATGAAAGACACCTGAGCCACATGTGGAAGAATGCGGAGTTGTGAAAATAGTTGGTTCTCCATTCTTTACTTGTTTCAGATCTTAATCTTCATTCAATGAACTCCTTAATAGTATACAAATATTTATCATTCAGCTGGAACCTTGCTACCTTTTCTCACTAAACTGCAAACATTTAATTTGCTCTACCATGAAGCAGTGTTGCTTTCACTTTGTAGAGAGACAGAGCACAGAAAGAGTGACTTAAATTATTGTAGGTTGCATGGTGATTCAACACTGATCAAAATAACTGCTCAAACAAAAATTAAAATCAGGTCACTCAGTGGTATCTATATTCAAACCCTTCATTACAGAACAAACTCTATGAATGGAATATAAACACTAACTCCTCTGTGATCAGGGAGATTTAGGTTTAGATATTAGGAAAAGATTCTTCATCCCTGAGGGGCACTGCAACAGGCTCCCCAGGGAAATGGCCATAGCACCAAGTCTGCCAGAGTTCAAGAAGTGTTTGTACAATGCCCTCAGGAACACAGTGTGATTCTTGGGGTTGTCCTTGCAGAACCAAATGATCCTTTCTAACCCAGGATATTCTATGGTTCTATGAAAACTAAATAGATACTTACCAAATAATGTCTCCTTAAGTGTAGATTACAATAAATCCATTATTATGAACATTCTTTACATACAAATGCAATTTTTTTTAAAACATGCTAACTTTTTTTTTTAAACATTCAAAAATATTTTAAAAATATTCCAAGTTTAGTATGTATCTGGCAATGAGTGTATGTTTACATTCTTCCAAAGTTAGCTTGAGACCCTTGGGAAGCTTTAGGCCAGATGTCTGATTCTACATTTCAGAAGTGACTGAAGCTGTGTGGTTAAAAGCCACTGCTATAAATTCTGGTTAAAAACTTAGTTGACCTCAAATAAGATATAATTTCACCAAGCAAAAAGACCCCAGAGCCTCAAAGAAATATTGCACCAATTACCATATTTGTTTCACTGCTAAATTTTAGTGGTCAAAATATCTTCCAAATCATTTAGTAATTATAAACTCATTTGGATTACAGGCCACCTAGACCAATCCCCTGCTCAGAGTATTCTGAATGAGATCAGGTTGCTCAGAGTCTTGCCCAGTCATATCTTGAATATCTCCAAGGACAGAGATATCAAGTCTCTTGAACATCAGCCTGAATGAGAAAAATAAATGCTTGCAAGCCAGACCAAGGGTGTGACCTACTCATTGAAGTTTTGAAAGCAATTGCTGGCACAATATGCTATTGTTTTCCTGTAAAAGGCCATCTCAGAGGTGAGTTGAAGAATTTCTGCTCCAAAATTCTTATTGTAGGTGTGGTGTCCAAGGAAATGAGAAGAATTAAAATCTAAGCCATTCCACATACTGATAGAGTCATACTGAGAGGGTTAGACAGGACTGAAGCATACCTTTCTCTAGCAATGGTGCAAGTGCGGTAGGTGTCTAAATTCTAGATCAAAGCTGAACCATAATATCTGATTTTCATGCACATAATTAAAAATCATGAAGAGTATGAAAAAGCTTCTGTCCAACAGACTGAAGCATTCTCTTTAAGGAACTGTGACTTTCATGTGAAATATTTCAAGGGTTGTCAAGGCAAAATTCAATTAACTTTAAACCACTGGTAGTATAAAAGTGTGAATAGGAGGGACACAAGCACCCAAACTGCTTTGCTATTGATCAGATTTAAAAACTGTGAACACTAATAGAAAGCAAAAGATAGCTTGTCAAAAGGCACAGGGAGGCTGGCAGGTTTCTGTCTAGCTTGTTCAAGTGTGGTGTTGTTCTTTTTTCAGCAGATAAAACACATTCAGACATTTCCACAAAGGAAATTATATTGTATGGCATTTTTTAAAATAAGATTAAAAGAGCTACTTTTACCACCAGTGACTGCCATTAATTGGTGTGCTGCAAAGGAGCTGACACATTCCTGGATAGCACATCTATTAAGTGTAGACTGCAATCAGTAAAATAGGTTTTCCAACAAATGGCTTGTCAAAGCCTTGACACAAGGATTACTTATGCTTATAGTCAGTCACTTACTTTTGCCCAGTTCAAATGCTCATCTTCTGCCCCCACACTGGAATCTGAAACACAGTGAAATGTGTTTCTCTATTTTTGTTTGATTAAAGTCCTAATCCATGGAATAAAATGAAATCAGTGAGTGTCCTAAGGATAGCCCAACAGACTCAGGGTAGAAAAGCAGTGGTGCAGGAATGCAACTTTCCAATTTTCTTTTCAAGCCGCTAGAGTTCCAAGACAGTCTCAGCTTTTCTGTGGTAATAGATGTGAACAGAAAATGTCTTTCAACTGACAGCTCCACCACCAAGCTCACTAGACCAGCCTGGCTCCCTTTGATCTTCAGTCTTTCTGGAAATAAAATTCATTATCATGCTACCTAGCAGCAAGTGCACATGTTTTACCTGGATAAAATCTGGAAATACTCAGTGACAAGGCTGCTATTCACTGTAGATGCAAAGTGTTCACTTGGGAAACTCTTTTTTTTTTCTTTCCTTACTATTTTTTTCCTAATTTTATATTTAATTCTATGCATGTTTTGGCTTAAGTACTGAATTGTAACTCTGCTTTTGCATCTGGAAACCTGTATGGATAGGAATGATCTTTTCACTAAATCGCACAAATTCAACTAAGATATATGTCTATATTTATAGGGTCACCATTTACTCCACCTTGTCACCTGTGTTATGACTAACAGCTATTTTTGATAAGTATTGTAACATAATATGAAATAATAATATACAATCTGCTTTTAGGAATATTTCTGGGGCACTTTAGGAGCAATTGTAGCAATGAACACTAAGGCATAGGAGTTACCTTTACCGACTTTAACCTTTAACCACTAATGTGTTTCTTGTAAGTTGAAGAGACAGATTCAGAAGCTGATTCATTTTAGGATTTTTCTTTAGCTGGTACCTAAAAGTCTAGCCAGATACCTGATCACCAAACAGAGGCTAGAGACAATGAACAGCAATCCTAGATTACTATCTTTAATTCTGAAATACTCTCACCACTGGGGGGAAAACAAAGTCAAACCAGAAAACCCTAATGAAGTAGATTTAGGAAGCTGACTTCACTGGGAAGTTCAGATTTTTCTAGTGAAGTCTATTACTGTTTGCAGAATCTGGGTTTGTCAGATTCATTTCCAACATCTTGATTTAATTTTCTTTTTTCGTATTTTTATTTTAAGTCATAACTACACACATAGCCAGAGAAAACTGATGATGATTTTTAGCTGGCAAGTCCTTTTTTCAGCCTGAGAAGATTTATTAAGCTGAAGGAAGAAAATTACAATGGAATCACAGTGATCCCTTGTGAAATTCTGTCACAAATGTTACTGAAAACTGGGTTCAACAAACCTCTGCTGTCCATGGATGCTTATTTATACAATTTGCACTAAGTGGAGATTATCACTCCCATTGAAAAGTTATAACTCTGAGGAATTCTCTTTTCCAAAGCATTGGATTTCTAGGAGTTTACCGGTGTTTTCCTTTTTTCCTGCTTTATGCATGAATATAAGATACTTAAGACTTCCGTAAAGAATTTGTCTTTTTTTCAGGGACTTTCCAATGAATAAATGAATCAATAAAGTTAGTATTAAATGGATTAAATATTGGCTAACTAACTGTTCCGAGAGTAGCTGGTGATGTGGAACCATCCCCAACAAGGATGTTGATAACAATGTTTTTCAGTCATTAGTATTAGACCTGACCTAGTTCACTGTTCCTCTCAGTGATCTGGAAATAAATATTAAATCACTGCCTTTTCAAATGACATATGGATTTGTACTGTATCTAATAGTGGTGGCTAGGTGTTCATTCCAAGCAATTGAACCTGCTGACTGCCTCAGACCCTGTCATTAGATGAGTCCTAATATAGTCGAAGAAACAATTTCGCAGAGACCCTGAAATAGAAGCTATATCTCTAAAATTTATAACTCCATCCTAGAAAACAAGGATTGTACCAAAAACCCCTCTTCATTTCAAAGTAGATAAAGGCCAGGTGGCATAGGGTTTTGAGCAACCTGGTCCAGTGGAAGGTGTCCCTGCCAGGGTTGGAACTAGATGATCTTTAAGGTCCATTCCAGCTCAAGAGATTCTATGATCCTATAGCTGAAATAATTCAACATGAGCTGCCTGTGGGAGGCTGAGATAAATCAGGCCAATGAAATCCTAAGTGTTGACTGTCAGGTAGAAGCATGGCCAGTTATACATGTGTTCTTTTTATAAGCTTGTCCATACCAGTAGTTAGTTGACATTTGAAGTTATTTCTGGGGTGTTGAACATTTGTACAGCAGAAAACTAGACAAGATGTGAATTAACTGTCGCATACTGCAAAAGTCTGGAGAAGTTCTTTCATTAGAATAAAACCTAGAAGTAATTTCTCTCACATAGTTATGGTTTGGCAGAAACATAAGTGACAGATATAATAGATATTGTCTTAGACAAAAAGCTCCAGAGAAACACTGCTCAAAATGCTGCCTTTTAAATAACCAATTAATGTATTCATACAAAAGACATGGTCATATACCTTCCTTGATTTTGAGGGTAACCTAAGCACTCCCATCATATCAGCACTGACAACATTACCATGGCTGTCATGTTTTTTGTAAGTTAATTAGACAAGTATCAAAACACCTAGTGTCACAACAACATTAGTGTGTGATATACACGTTGCAGATTAGCAGGACAATATTTATTAGTCCTGGAGACACAAGCTAAGTGCTCTTTTCTAGGCCAAACATTACCTCTTAGAATTCATTTCACTCTCAGCAAACAGCAAACTAACAAACTCCCTATTTATTACAGGCTAAATTCCTTTTCATTTGCATATTAAGTGGGCAAAAGGCTTCGTAGAAAATCATTGGGTTTTAATAGAGCATCATTTCCCAGTACAGAGGTATATCTCAATCTATGACATTGTCAAGATTGATACCAGAAGGGTTTCTTTGACTTTGTTGCCTGCTGTTTGAAAAAAAGAAAAAAGCTTAGAAGAGCAACAAAAGTGATGCAGAAACTGGACAAAGAAACACCTCTGAGTGACAAGACGGTCTTTCTCTTACGAAAAGAAAGACCACATTACTCACATTGTATACATATTGTATTTTCTTCATAGCAATAAAAAATCTAAAAGGAAAGCCTGTGATCTCATAGAGAAAGCCACTGCTGGAAGCATCTGATAATTAAAGCTAGACTACTTTAAATTTCAACAAAACATATTTTGTTTTTAAACAATCAGTGATAGAGCAATGAAATTACATTACCTAAATACACTGTCTAGGAAAGGTGCCAAGTGCCACCATTTGATATCTTCTAAAATGTGGTATATGGCCATATGCTAGTGAAGTATGAGTAGTTTGCATAGAAAGGAATAAACAGATGAAGTTCTATGGCAACGGTCACATGGAAGTTTCCAGTAGATGTGGTTGTGTCCTTCTCCACTTGAAAGTCATTATGCTCCTTCAAATTCATGAATTTTAAATCACATGAGTAAGAGTCATGGGCAGAACATGATAGCCAAGATTTAGGAAAAACCTGAATGCCAGAGGTTTAGTTTAGCTCCTTTCAGATATACTTGAAAATCCCATCAATACTATTAAGGATTTCAAATAATTTTATTTATGATCATAGAATATTGGTGGAATATTTCTGAAGATTTAAATTTTTGAAACTCCTGAACTCTGTTGCACATGCCGTTCAAAACCTCTAACCTCAAAATACCAAGGTCCAGTCAATTTAGACTATGATGTCAGGTAATTTAGTGATAAAAATTTGTTCTCACCAAGTGTTTGTGCACAGTACACTGGCAGCATGCACCAAATCACCAGCAGACAGATTATGAGAGAGAAAGCATGACTGTATTTTGCAGATGTGCTGTGGATCACTGTTATTTACTTCTGGGAATATTTATTTAGACAAAGATACTTGCTGTTTAGAAAGGATAAAACCATTCAAAACACCTTTTTACTGTTTAGCATACACAAGACCTAGACCATTCACTAGAAACTGCTCTCAAATGAACATTACCTTCTCTAGAAAAAATATTTATATTAAGATTTCTAAGGAAAAAATTTGAATGTGAATTTAGAAAAAAATCAGTCTTGGCATAATGAAAAATCAGACAGTTAATTTTAAAAAGTTTATTTTTAAATTAATAATAAAATATTTATAATGTATCACAAATTCTTTCAAGTGTTTCCTTGAGTTATCTGTGTAACGTGGAAACTTTCTTTTCTTGCTTTTAGTTGGATTGGGGATTTTGTTTTATTGTGGTTTTTTTAGGTTTTTTTTTATTTGACTTTTGTTGTGAAAGACTGTGCATTACAAGTGCAGATATCACAGCTGGTGGGTGTTTTTTTTCCTTTTGTCCAGGCTAGTGTATGCCAAATAATTTTGGCCACAGGAGCTGACCCTGCAATATTCCCTAAACAGTTAGCTGAGAAGAATGGGATTGTTCTTCAGGCTCCTTTATGCTTCCTAGCTGGAAAATTTTCTGTAGTTATTAAAAACAAGATAAATTAGACCATTTTAAGCTCCAAATTGCTGCAGTTAGATTAGAAGTAGGAAACTGACCTTCAGCTTCGTTCGACTGTTGCGGTGCCTTGTGCAATGGAAACATTCATAGCAAACATCCTGGACATTCTGTGTCTCTTGGATGAACCCTGTGCATTTAATCCCAATCCTTTCCCTCCCTTTGCAGCTCTGTCCTTGCAGAAAGTGCTGCTCTGTCCATTTTACATGCTTTTGGAGTCAGCAATACTGAGCCTCCAGTACAATGGCTTGACAGTGTAGAGATGTGTGTATGTGCACCCCAAACGAGACACAGGGCAAACAGTGACTAGAAACTAGTGACTTACTTGCAGAAATCTTTATCTTGTTTTCACCTATTTCTTCAAACATTTATATTCTGCATATATTTTATCTCTAGAATTTTCAACAATAATTTGAGTTTGCTGTAACAAAAGGGTTTTTTTGTTTGTTGTTTTGGGTTTGGTTTTTTTTATATATATACTCCTTTTTCATGGCAACAAAATTTAGGGATGCAGGTGATACCAGAGTGGGGTATTCAACAATGCAATGTGCATACCAAAATGATCAAAGAGCACTGGGAACCAAAAATAAGTACCAGAGTTCCTCTGGTTAAAAATGGAAACTTATAGGCATGCACAACATTATGGGATTACGGGTCATGCCCTAAAAAGAAAATCAAGAAATAATTTAATTCAAACCCAGAGCTTGTATGTATTCCAATTCACATTGCACTTCCTCATAAAGAGAAAGCACTTTCAAGGAGAAAGGCAAAGCAAGAGGGAAATATTGTTCATTTCAATACCAAGAAATAGCTACTCTAAAATAAATTGTTGCTTGTATAGATACTATTTTTCTACATGTAATATTAGTGGTAATCATACTGGCAATTGTTTTTAACTGACAGATTCAGGGTGACTTCATTGTTTCACAGAGGCATTTTTCCACTTGACTGGTAATGCCACTATGAAAATTCTTGATTGCATTTCCTTGATTTTTGACATTGCATTCTGCATTTGTCATTTGTATACATACATATGTAAACAGCTTCATGGCAAATTCTATTTGCTTACTCACCTTGAGTGACCCATAATGTATGTGATTGCAGGATATAGTAAAAGGCATATAAATTTAATATGGCCACTTGTCCCAGAAATTATTACAGTCTTTAGAGAAAAAACGGTAGGAGGAAATATACGAGTTCAGAGTTGATATGAAAATATGAGAAGATGGCATCAAAAAGATGAATAATAATACACATCACACAAATTTTGAAAAAAATGTACAATGTTATTCTAATAGAACAGGAAAATAATTCCATTTTTCCTCTATATAAATGAACTCTTATATTATGTACTTATTTCCATGGACAGTTTTGAGCTCTCAATGGACAAGAAGCTGTGGAGCATCAGAATGTTCTTTCCATGAAATACCAAGGCTGTGGTCCACCACATGTTTAGGTGATCATTTGCACTTGCATAAAAAAACACAGCAAAATGCTGTGTGACCACAGGTCAGCCAGGTGCCAGAAACCAGTGGTGAAAGGAAAAACAGGGTATTGAGAAGGTTCCTGTTTGAAATGTGGTCTGGAAGGGACATGTCTTGTTTTACAGTCTCAGACACAGATGCTGACTCAGTTGTTCCCAAAATCCTCTTCTGGCTGCTGACTACAGAGGTGATGACTTCTTAGGCAAATTAGACCTTGAAATACTCAGAGAATCCCATTCTATTGTCTGTCCTTTGTGGCAGAATTATCCAGCATTTATTGTGACTGTAACAACCACTTCCGCCTTGAATTGGGAATTTACCGTTTTAAAAATACTCAGTTTTACACCTGCTTCTGGAAGACGCAACAACTTCATTAGAAACAGTTTTCTTCTATGTTTTTGCCCCATTATCAAAAAGCTAACAAGGAATAAGCTATGTCTTCCTGTGCCCAATGCCACACATTGTAAGTTCCCTCCTGTTTCCATGTAATTAATTTTACAACCCTGTGATTTATTAATTTGTTTCCATTTGAAGATGCATCTACAAGGGTGTGTCCACCTAGCAAGATGAGAAGCTTTCCTTTTGTAAACAGTAGGATAAAAATCAGCAAAATTAGCAAGATCAGAACTTGATCTTAGAAGGTATATTTTTGTTTATGAGATATATCTGAGATTTTTAGAGGTCTAACTGCAACACTTGGAAATTAATGGTGAATGAGGTACATCTTATTTTTCAGACTACCTCCATCTGGTATTGGATTGTCTATAAAATGTATTGAACTGGGAAGATGAACAGTGAGGAATGCTTGTTTTTGATTTTTCTTGAGTAAAATTGAGAATTTTAAATCACACATTCCAGAAAAATATTGAGATTCAATTTTGGGAAAAATCTAATTGTATTATTTCTGGGTATTTTTTTTACCAAAGCAAGGGGGGGAAAAGCCCAAGGAAAAATAAACAAAGAAAAAAAAACCACGAACAAGTACACAAAGGCCTCTGAAAAGACCCCCACCCCTATTACACCCTCAAATAACAATCCCACCACCAAGCAAGGCAATACCAATCATGGCATGATTTGGATGGCACATCCTGAATAATGCATCCAGACAAAAATCCCCACTCTGGCAGACTGTATAAAGAAGCAACTTCTTGTACCCATATCATTAGTCAGACAAAGATCATCCCAAGTTATGGGACAGATGGCATTTGTAACCACCAAAGGTCCTCCTAAATATGCCTTCAGGGATACCTGGAATTTAGACTGTTAAGCAACCACAGCTGGAACTTGAGATAACATGAAAGTGGTACTGTTGTCTGAGACCTTGGGGGAGGTTAAAAAAGTTGGGGAGAAAAATGTATCCCTGATGGTGGATAAAGAATGATGAGCCATGCAAAAAGTCTACTCAGCAACAGTGCTGAAATAAGCTTGAGTGGGTAAAAGGTAATTCCAGCAGGGGAAGATCACAAGATCACAACCCACCAACTCAAGAAACACACTGACTCAAAAGAGAAAGAATGACCATATGACTAATTAACATTAGAAGCAAGGGAGCAATTTAACCAATATAATAAAAGAACTGTGTAGCCAACTGTAGCCAGAGAATTCCCTCATTTGGTAAAATGTATAAATACTGAAAAGAAGAATGACTGGGTCCCCACCACTGAGAAGAGCAGGGTCAAAAAGAACCAATGGACATCCCTCTCCCTCTCCTTCTCTATGTCCCTGTCTTTTCCCTTCCCTCCCTCTTCTCTCTCCTTGCCCCTCCCTCTCTCTCCTCTCCCCCTCCCCTCTTTTTTATTTCTTTGTACATTACATTTACTGTTAAATAAAATACGTATTATTGATTTCGGCATATGGCCTTAATTGCACCTTTATTGGACAGAGGTATCTCTCAATAATGAACCATAACACTGACACTGTGCAATCATGCATCAGGAAGAAAATAAATGGCATCTAGCTCTGCTCTGGTTTTATAGCACACCACAAGACTGGTGCTTTTGTGAACCAGCATATTTTGAAGCTGAACACAAATGAGTGAGACAAGAAGCTGGAAAGAAAGGTAGAACCTTTTTTTTTTTTTTTAATTTTATGGTTAATTGGCTTTATAGTATCTCCTGTCAGCGACCTGTTGGACACACACAACTCAATTGTACCAGCTACTCAATGCCCCAAGTCTATAAAGGGTTCATTTAAGAAAAGGGCAAATTAGCTTGCAATAGCTGGGGACCTACAGATATTAATTCATCTGTTACATTGATACTTGATCAGTGTACATTTCCTAACCATAAAAATAAATTTGTGACACTGAAATCATCCTTTTGGGTGTTTAACACTCATAAAGGGTTTGATTTTCTTCAGTTAATGGAGTTCTCTCCTTGGTTCTGAGCTCTCTCAATCGAGTTACCTGATTTATATTATTTTCTATTGTTTGTGTATTCTAAATGTTTAATGGTATATATATAAAAAAGGATGGAATAATAAGATAAGATTGGTCTCTTTCATGCATCCTCTCAGTGCTTATCTTTTATTTCAAACTTGCCAAAACAGAGCTGGAATATTTCTATGTGGAGAATAAGTAAAAGCATTATAAAACTAATGGCTGCATCTATATCTTTAACTGAGATACAAGGGCATAGCTGCAATGGCACTGTCCTACCTTGTTCTTGTGAAGTCATTTATTATGCATGTGGTCACATGTACTAGAGATCAAATCAGTAGGATATCTTTGGAACACAGTAATGCATCTTCCTCTCCCATTTTTTTCAGATTTGGTTTGTTTGTTATAGATGCTGGTTGCTACAAGGTGCCAACATCTCATTAGATTTTACTTAATATTATTATTTTATTGTCTTCATCACTGTCCTAATAATTGGTCCAATCTGATTATTTTTTCACTACCAACTTCTGAATTTACATTTGCTATTATAAGTATAAGGACAGGTAAAAAAAAAGAAAAAACAGCTGTCAAATAAGAATAATTTTCTGGGCACCTTGCTGATTCCTATTGGTGAATACATAAAGCATCAGAAAACTACAGAAATGCCTTATCAACCTTTTTGAGACAGTGACAGAATTACATTAACAGTTTTTACTTATTTCAAATTACTGTATATTTTCCTTAGTCCACATCACCTGTATAGGGTATCAGGACTAATAGATGCATTTGTGAGTGTAACTGGAGACAACTTTTAGTAATTAGAGAAAAGCATATAGAAAAATATAAGATACAAATATTTCATGATATACTGCTGTGGCAATGAGTCTTCTTGTCCAATTAGCATAGGAATGGCATTCCTGTCTCTTCTAGCTCATGGGGAAACAGTGACTGTCAGCAAAAGGTAAACTGTGCCTAATCTCAGTTTGAAAATAGACTGCATATATTCTATATGGAAATCAGTAAACTCACCTCTTTGCTTTTGCTAAAAATATGATTCCATATTATTGAACCTTAAATATGCCTACATTTTTCATTTGGAATAGAAATACATCTGCCAGTAAAAACACTCTGAGTTTGCATTTTACATGCATAAAAGCTTTGTATTGGAATTCATATTCCGGTGTGACATTCATTCTTCCCACCATACAAAGAACTATATTGTGGGTTGGAGGTTTAGATTTTGCAGGGTTTTTTGGCTTTAGTCTCTCCTAAAAAAATATATCCAAAATATTATGACTGATAAGCAACTGTTAAGACTGATGAAAAATCTCAATTTTTTCAGTTTGACTTCCTGAATTAAAAAGACAGCACTGAACAATCCACACTTGCAAACACTATCAGGGAACCTAGAAATTATTCCAGCCTACCTATGGGTAGGGTGACTGTTAGTAAAGGTGTACAACAACTCTATGGTCCTGCATGTAGACTGCATATTAGGCAAGTATATTAGCTGCTTCTTTCCAGGAATCCAGAGCTCACAGGACACCCTCTCTAGAAAATGCAGCTTGGATAAACAGGAGACCACACTAGAGTTACCTCATTTTATAATCAGAATGAGTATAGGCAGGCAGACTGGAGCTGGCAGACTCAGTGAGGAATGACTTGCATGTGTCCCCTTCCATCTCTTCAGACATCTGAATTTTATATACAGTGTTATGAGACACTGTTTCCCTCAGTGATTGGCAGTAGAAAGGCCACAGAAGTATTCAGGCTTACTTTTGTTAGATAGGGCTGTACAGGGAGGTAGGCATATGGGAAGCCTTATTTCGCTTGGCTTCATACATCTTTCTTCAAGTTGGAGGTTATTTTGGTGAGGAAAAGAAGTAGCCTTTTTTAATGCACCTTAGAAATTATGCTTAATACGTGTCCTAAGGAGGTGAGACACTGAAATGCTGCATACATGAGTAGACAGGTCATTGGGGGATATTGGTGTTCTGTCAAAACCAATTCCTAAATGAGGAACCACAACATTCAAGAGTTATAAATCACCCCCACCTGAGCAAACCTGTACAACAAGCCCCAGAGGCTGCACTTATCCTATACCTGCATTTCATAATGTTTCTCAGAGAAGCTGTTCCTGAAGGGAAAACATAAACAAACCTCCATACAAACTGGAGGACTTTGTGTTAGCTTTATGGCTAGACTCAACAGTCTGAAAAGTCTTTTCTGACCAAAACGAATCTATGATTCTTTAAAATATTTAAGGACTCTTGCTAACCCTGGATATGGCTAAAGTAAAAATATATTTCTCATGGAAAATATCAGTGAAAAAGGTATTAAGGGCTGTAGCTGCTTCTTCTATATAATATTACTGCAATAAGCAGAACTGCCTGAGGGCTGCAGTAAGTTTGCGGGTTTTTTGTATGTTTAGCAAGTCATAGATAAACTGGCATAACCATCCTAATTCCTATTGTCTTTTTTGATCCATCTGAGTGGGAGAGGAAGGATCCTCAAAAAAGTTTTACATAAATCCAGTCTCCAGGTATGCTGCACAGGTTCGTTTTTGTTTGTTTTTTTTTTTTTTTTAATTGGTTTTTGGCTTTTTTGGGGGAACCTCCATTTATAAGAACAAAAATGAGCTGTTAAAGCTATTGATCTTATTTTTATGTGTCACTGGAAATAGACTGCATTTCAAAGGGGAACATGTAAGAGGAGTCTCTTAAGAAAGCTCTGTGGAATTATAATCAATTAAAACAATTCAGATATGAAGAGGTGCCTTACAGAAGAAAATAATATGTTCTGTTTCTACATTTTGTAGATAGAGTGATTATTATTTGGCTTAAATGACTTTCATTTCACTGATTCTTTAGTATATTGTAGAATATTATGAACTAAAAGAATAAAAAAAATACATAATAAGATAATATTAATAAAAAAATGCAGGTGACGTCTCCACTTTATTTCACTGGTAAATATTAAAGCCATACTTTGAAATATCAAAATCCTTCCCCAGGTGGCTCAGATGATTGCGGTATACTTATACTATGTTGTGCTTGGGCAGCAAACTGTGTGACTGACTAGAAGAATGTTCACTCCCTTGGCCCTGTTGTCAAAGGCTTCCTGCAACATGCAAACACATCACACAGTGCAGAGCTGTAAATTTACAGGGAACTTGTCTTGGTGGCATTGCTCAGGTGCTGCCAGCGGTGGGCTGCAGAGGTGTCCTCCATGAGCAGAGGCCCAGGCTGTCCTGTGCCAGACACATCCAGTTCCAAATGGATCCATTGCAGCCCCCAAGCCAAGATGGTGGTGTCACCATGGAAGTGTGTTTAAGCAAGGACAGAAAATGCTGGGGAGAGAGAGAGGGGCAAGGAAAAGCAGAGCAAGAGAACAGAGGGACACCAAGTTTTAGGGTGTTGGCACTCCACTCCTCAAAAGGACAAAGACCCATGGAGGACCCACCTGAAGCACAAGGAAAGGATGAAGACAGACTCACAGGATCACAGAATCACTAGGTTGGAAGAGACCTTTAAAATGAGAGGCTAGCAGAGCTAAACCACCATGCCTTGACCACAATTCTCCATGTCTACCAAAGGGTTGTAACCTGTGGCAACAACAGTGCAGGGAGGAGAGGTATCTGCAGTGGAGGAGTAAAGCTGAGCCTGGGAGTGAAGCTGAGGAAACCCACAACAAAAGGGTGGAAAGGTGTTTTCACTGTGTGTGTAAATGCTTTTTCCTCTTCTGGTTTACTGTTGTATCCCAATGTCCTAATCAGTACTTTTGTTGTGGAGATGTGGGTGCACTGTTTAGTAATCATCAGTTCCCCAGTGTACATAACATTTTGGGAGGTGAAAGGGGATTGAGCACAAAGGTGGACCTCTGCCTTTTTCATGGGCATGTTTCAGATACAGAATGAAACCTATTCCCAAGAGGAATTTCTTAGAACATCTTTTCTTTCCATTTCAATAAGACGGAGCAAAGACATTACTTACAACATATAGAAATCTGTAATAGTAACAGCTGTCAGTGCATTAAAAGTACTTTGAGCAGTTGTCTTTAGTTGTCAAGATTTATAAGGATAAGAAGACATTGAGGGTGGGGAGAATTACACAGTGGGAGCAAAAGCAAAACACTCTCTCTGACTCCATAAAATCAGGAAACCCTGAAAGAACATTTTGTCTGTAAAGCATTTAGGATCTTGATTAAAGCCATTGTTTACAGCCTAGCAAAGACACTATTATATCAGCAAGGCCAGTTTCACTATCAGGCTCATCAGCACAATACAGCCAGCAGGGACATTTTAAAAGGTCTCCTCAGTTACGCCCTAAAGTGGTTTCAGTATCTATTCTTTAAAAATATGATCAAGAATGTATAAAAATAAACCCCTATATTTCATGCTGATGTGTTCCAGTGCATTACTGTCAGACTTTAACCATGAAAGGAATAGCCCTTTTGTGCAAAGAGAATAGCTAGAAGAAGACTCAGGGAATAATAAAAGAAGATTCAGGAAACATTTATGAAATATTGGGTTTTCCAGCAAATATGAATGCAGTTTACATCTAGGCTTTAGCACTGCTGTTCTGTCTAGCTGTTTTCTAATTAAAAATTAGCTTAGCTGGCAATTAGACTGACTATGGTTGCTCCCTCCTTGAAACCCTCCGCTGGCCCTTCAGCAAATTATCTCACAGACTCTTGTCCTTGCTTCAAGGTCCTGTGAAGAAGTGTAGGCTTCAATTTACATTTCATGTCTATTTCTGCCATCAGGAACACCTACCTTGTGAGGGAATTAGGCCATCTTCAATAGAAAACTCTCAGATTGTTTGCACTGTACACTCTTTGAACTGTACACCATTCTAATACCAGCTTGAATGAGCAATATTCATACTTTCCTCCTAGACTGAAAGCTACTTGAAGTCCAAGGATGGACTATCTTGGAGAATATTTGTACTAGAGCTGATTGACTAGGGCTTATGTTGATAGCTGTTTGGCATTTTTGCCCCCACAATTTTAAAACAGAAAACCTAGAGGAAAAATCTATGACTGTAGCTAATATAGATTCATTTTCTCTTTATTTTTCTCTAAAACAAACATGTGAAAAGAAAGTTCAAAAGAGAAAAAAATGCTAACTGTTGCTTGATTTTACTCTTTTTATTTATAAACCAAAATTTCTCACCAAAATATGGGGTTTGAACAGAGGATAAGTTTATTCCAGGGATGCTTCTGAAGGAGTTTTAAGGACAAGTCCAACCATGTCAGTGCAGTGCTCCTTCTTCAGGGTTTATATAACCTGTAAAACTAATTATCTGTGTAGATGTAACTTCCACTGTAAGAGCTAACTGTGATACTGCTGTTGCAGTGAAATATACATTTCAGCTATATTTGGAAACTCTGAATATGTTGCTTTTAAAAACATATGAAATTAAATGTTTACATATTTGAGAGTGTGTCAGTTCAATTATCTTACAGTTGAAAATTTTCACTAAAACACTAAATAAAATTTTGTCAAGTCCAAAACTCTGTTTTAAAATTAATAAGCTGTATATCAGAATGGGTGTGTACATTTTTTTCTATGTGCATAAAAGATTTCAACCAGTTATCCTTCCTATTCTTGAAGAACATGCTTTACATTTCTTTTTTATTCTTTATTTTAGTTCATGATTTTCTGATGCCTACACACACATAATGGACAAATCTGCAATTGCAGCAGTACATATGTCTCATTCTAATAAAAAAGGGGAATTTTTCTTTATTAGCTCTATGTAAGTGAAATGGTTTGGTTCTATCCAGCAGTGTCCTGTGTGTACAAGATCCTGAGGAATTTAAATCAATATATTTTCATTTGGTAGGATTATTTAGCCATCTTTGAAGTATCACAGTATCGTCAAGGACAGACAAGTAGACATGAGAAAAGAATTCACAGAGACCCTCTCTTATAGATGCATGTGCTCTGCTAATTGCTATAAGTTTAAAACAACATAACAAACCAAGTATCAGACTCATTAATGAATCTACATGTAAGTGTTGCCAAATATAGCATATAATTAATTACTGTTAATATGCAAATGGTAGTGGGTAAAATGACCTTATTTAAAGTGAGACTCTATCATCAGAGTGATAGCTGAAGGGATGCTCTAGAACCTGAAAGCTTTTTATTTCTGTCAAGAGAAGAGCAGATGCATTCATCTTCCAGACAAAATCCTTAGTTACCTGAAGTAAAGGACAGCATTGTTAATACCTGCTTCATATTCTAGACAGGATCACTCTAAATGCAATTATCTGAAAATTGTAACAAATATATTACTGACAGCTGATTAATTACTTATTAACTGTATCTGTAAAATCCCAGGATGCAGAAAATTAAGCAGAAATCAAAGGATGACCAATAAAATAATGTGACAGCTTTACTAAAATATTGTTTGGCAGTCAGAAATAAGGAGGAATATTTACAGCTAAAAAGGAACATTTAGGACCACCATGGTTATGATCAACCAATTTTATTTTTTAGATATCATTTTAAGCTCTCTGCTAAAGCCCCAGCTTCTTCTTTCTACAGCCCAGCTATCTTTCTTTCATACTCAAGATATTAAGTGTATATCTGGATGTAATACTGATTTCCCTTGTTTTGTATTATTCTGCTTCAGTTTGGACATAGTTGCAACAAAAATGCATGCTATTAGTCATTGTCTCATGTTTTCCTGTAATAATAGTTTGAAATGTTTTAAGAGTAATAACACCTTCAAAGAATAAAGGATAAAACTCTTTATGTAGAGGTCTAATGTGATCCCAGTTTATGAAATTGATATAACTTAATTTTTTTGTGTTGGTCTGGTGAATTGAATTTGACGATCACTAGAATTCTCTCTCCTTTCAGTGTTTGCTCATTAGAAAAAAGCAACAAATATTATTTACTGATTCAGAAATGAGACAGTAACTGGGCAGGTATTCTTTATGAAAAGGTCCTAAATGTAAATAATGACAGTTACCTCAACCCACTCACTCCTCCTTAGTTAACGTTCTTATGGATTACTTAGAGAGTGAAATCACAGGCAATTTCAGGGAGATCTAGAAAACTATTGCATGGATTATTTCCCCTAGTAATCAAAAATCCATTCCAAGTTAACCAGTCAAAAGATGTTATTATGAAACTGTAAACTTAAGCAACCAAAAGAATAAACAAGGGAAGTTCATAGTGTTCTGTCACCAATTCTGAAAAAATGGCTCATCATCAATGGGGAGATAGAGACGTTATTCTGAAATGTCTTGTCTATACCAGATAGCTTTCTTAATATTAAAAAAGAAACACAACATATCCTTATACAAAACTGCTACTTATCTCACAAAAAAAATTTGAAAATAACCCTATTTTATATCACTTTGGTATGCATTAAAGCAAAAACTTTATTTCTAGTTGTTTCCTAAAAAGAGATACTGTGGTGAATATTATGAGAGGCATTTTCACAAGAAACAGTCTCATTTCCTTTCAGATTAGCTCTTTAAAATCTTTCATGAGTATATAGACACTTCTGAAAGCATATGTCCATTTTATGACACATGCTGTATGTATAAATTATTGAGGACATTTTCACTGACAGGTGACTAGGAACAGTTGTCCCTTTACTCCTTTGCAGGTTTGATTTAACTCATCACACATACACACACACATGCAAAGTGTGAGCAGGTTTCTCACACAATCATGTGCTCTTTACTTGAAATAGTCCCAATCATAATGAACTACTACATACCTATTCAGCATTATCAACTTTTTCTTGATATCATAGACTATGTGGAAGGGTTTGGTTTGCTTGCATGGTTTGTTCTTTTTTTTTTTCCCTCTGAACCCCCGGCACTTCACAGAGTCCCTCCCTGTTCCTGGCATAGTGTCTGGGTAAAGGCAGCTTCTCTAGCTACTTTATGGCTCTGAAGCCACAGGCTTTTTTTTTTTTTTTACCTTTGTGACCAGAGAAAACAGTTTCCAAATAAGGTGTAGTCCTTGATGAGAATTGTGGACATTAGTAAGGAATAGAATTAGAATTAGGTAATAGAATTTTCTGTAACAAGAAACATTACAGGAATAATATAAGTCATATCATATCAGACTAAAGAAACAGCTATCCCAGTTTTATTCATCTGACAAAATCAATAACAGATGTGTAGCAATCACTGCAAAGGCACTCTTTAAAATATGCATCAAATCTATAGCAGTTAGGGACACTATGTAGAGAGATACTATTCTTGCTGTGTAGCTGTCACTATTTTTTTTCCTTCATGAATGTGACACTCAGTTACTTACAGTCAGAGTATGTCTAATTTTCTGTGGCAGAGAATTCCATGGATAGCTACACCTGAAGTATCTCCTTTTTT
>VWZP01009941.1:874754-893376 GCA_013396995.1 Dicaeum eximium | reverse complement strand
AAAGAAACAGCTATCCCAGTTTTATTCATCTGACAAAATCAATAACAGATGTGTAGCAATCACTGCAAAGGCACTCTTTAAAATATGCATCAAATCTATAGCAGTTAGGGACACTATGTAGAGAGATACTATTCTTGCTGTGTAGCTGTCACTATTTTTTTTCCCTTCATGAATGTGACACTCAGTTACTTACAGTCAGAGTATGTCTAATTTTCTGTGGCAGAGAATTCCATGGATAGCTACACCTGAAGTATCTCCTTTTTTTCTCTTCAGAACTTCAGACATACTTGTCTTATCTGATGCTCCCTACATCTTGTATTAGAGGAGACAGTAAACAATCTTTCTCTATTTACCTTCTCCCTTGACACTTCTGACATTCTGCCATATCCACCTTAGATCATTTCTCTTCCAGGTCAGACTGCTGTATTTAAACACCCTCCTTACAGAAGCCATGTCATACCTTTGATCATCCTTGTTACCCTTAGTGTAACTTTTCTTGTTGAAAAATCTCTTTTCTTACAGGAAGGAACCAGAATTGTTCAAAAGCATCTAAGATTTGTTCTAATTTTTACCCTGGGGGGTCAGGAGATTTAAGCACTACCATCCATTAGATAGGATTATATTTCTATCCCCTGGTATACTAAGCCTGTCACTCTAGTGTGAGATACAGTAAGGCATGTTGTCAAATAAGAGCATTCTCAGCAGACTTTCAAATCTGTCAGAGAGCAGAATTTCCCAGGTTGCTGTCTAAAATCCCTCAAGTGTTTTNAACAAAGCTAAGGAAAGGAGGTGTAGAAATTTCACCTATTCACTTAGGTGGCGTGTTAGTTTAGCCTTTCCCTTAATAAATATGCACAGAAGTACAAGTAACACAATTTCCTACGAGCATAAAATATGGCCTGTATAATCCACACTAGCAACCTTGAGAGGCTCCTCAAAAAACTCATTCAAAATTCACTTTTTGGATAAAATCATGATCTTTCCAGAAAAATAATCCATGAAGAACTCAATTCATGTAAGAGGCACATGATGCACATACAGGCTTCCAGGTACGAAAGGGTCCTTCAGAAGACAAACTATTTTCCAGAAAGGGCCAGAAAAGTTGAGCCTTCCAACAGGATGGTCTAGATTTCTATCACTCCTCTCAAACGAACAAATGGCAGAATGAGGCAGAGACACTGACAGGACACTCTCTCACACCTTCTCCAGAGCTGGGACTATAACTGGCTCATTTGCACAGTGCCAGTTCTTGTGTTCCAAACAGTCCACAAGCTTGTCCTGGGATAGCGACAATCCTGCACAAACAAGCTGTGCAGTCACAACGCAAGAACGGACGCCCACACACAATCTGTACCCTGCTGAGTGGGCAAATAAACAGCAAACAAACAAATTATATAGTGCAAAATTCAGTGCATATTAACTACATATAAATGTTCAAGAGAAAATGTTCATAAATAAGGGAAGGCAGTGCCTTCTATGATATGTTATATCTCTTTTCTGCATAACTATTAACACTCTCTGGAAATCAAATTTTCCACAGGGAAGTTTTTTATGTTTTCTTACCATGGAAATATATTTTTTTGGTGGAAAAAATATTAGTAATAGTAACATGAGTACTACTGATAATCATGCATTAAAAGAATATTATGCAGTATGTCATTACTTTAATGGAAAACAAATATATTCATATTCAAATACATTTGCATTCGTGATATCATGCATTTGGAGTAATCTTAAATACCCTAAATGGAGTTTGTGAGGAAACTTAAATTCAACATTCATTTCATTCTTCTCAAGCAATTTATGCTGTTTGCCTAGTTTTCTCACTTTTCTCGTTGACAATTAGTGTAATGACCCAGAGATTTTCCTGCTAAGTGCGTATGAATGCTGGCAAGGATAACACAACTTAAAAAAGATTAGCATTATATATGCTACTTAATATATTAAAAAAACCCACTATCCATGTAATATAAGTTATTTTATGACACCTGCTTTCTCTTACAATAAGCTTAAAATTATAGCAATACACAGGATATTTTAGAACAGATGAGAAGTGTGGATCAGGAGAAGAAGAATAAATTATTAAAAAATTTAGAATCTGCATCTAAATTAAAAAAAAAGTATATTTTAAATATTTTCTCTCACTGTTACAAATACAAATCAAACTACTAATATTTCCTACTGATGGATTTTTTATTGTTAGAGCTTTAAGCATATTTAACCACTAAGATACTATGTGACCCTCTAAATGCAGAGCTACATGGTCTCAGTAAAATGGTCTCTTTACAGTGAAAAAATTCTAAGAGACAAACTTTTATTAGAAGTCCTCATTATGGTCTTGTTTATTGTTATGTTATGGGTATATTTCTGGAATTTTCTCAGTAGTTGCACCTTAAGGTGGGTGTAAATATATATTTATGAAACAAGAAAACAGTATGAAAAATACTTATTTGCAGAAGCAACATTCTGTCATTTATACTTTTGTTCCCTCTGTGAGCAATTTTGTAAATGCCATGTTCTGAAATTCAAATTCCAAGTTTATTATATATTAAAACAAAATTTCTCCAAGGGTGGTTGTATATGTATGAAATTTCCTTATACTCTCAGCACATTTACTGTTCTCCTGCCCATCTTTTCAGATCTGAACTCATCTCCCAGTAGACTCCATTGCTACTTCTCTCTGATCTTAATTTTGATTTGGAGAGGTGGCATGAAGCATATATTTCCCAGCTGGATATTCTGTGGGGGAATTTTTATTTGTTCACTGCATTCAGTTCCAAGGGACATTAGGGTCCCATGAAGGAAAAGATCATCATTGACAAAACTGTCTGGCTTTCCTCTTCTCATGTTTCAGCAGCAGAATCAGAATGTTACTTACTTAAAAAGCTTTAACTAGTGTCAAGCCAAAACTAATTTTTTCTCTTTCTGGATCTGATCCAGAGAAAGAGTCACAGATTCAAATAAATATGATTTCAGACTAGAGGACAAAGAAATGCTTCAGCTAAAATACACATTTCCTGCTAAAGGGAAAAAACTGCTTCTCTGATTAAAATAAACATATTTTTGAAAGACATATGAAAATGTTTATGTTGTATTACATCAGAGAAGAAACTAATTGATTGGTGATTTGCTTGCATTTCATATATAATTCATATGGAAGAATAATAAAGGGTAAGTAAACCTCAGTAGTGGTTTTCTTCTCTTCACTCATTTTTCTTCACAAATTTTCATTAATTTTCTTTTTGCAGCTATTTTAATAAAATCAACATAAAACATAATAATAAAAGGGAATTGCATCTTGCAAAATTAACAGGGCTAGAAGATGCAATATTACTTAAATGAAAATTATTAATTTGTAAATAAATTGTTAATTCTTTCTTTCAAAGCCACAAGACTGGTTAGATCATATATTCTGAGCTAGTATCACTGCTACAACTATGTTTTATTTTCTTTAATTATTAGAGAAAGGTGTCAGTTAAAAAACAAAACTAGACAAAAACCAACCACACTGAGATTTTTTTTAGGAAAATTTTCTTTTGTTTCCCCAGTTATCTTATTTACAGCGCTCACCCTGCCTCGGACAAACCCTTGATAACATTTGGAAGGCCTGAGTATGTAGGGAAATTGAAGTTGGGGAATGTATACTCTTTATCAAGTATTCCACGAGCCACGTGGGAGATGTCTTTGCTGTGCTGTGAAGAGCAGGGTCCACTTTGGTTGAGTCCTTTGGAAAGTGTGCTCTGCTCCAAGGCAGATCCCAAAAGCCAAGCATCTTTCTTGGTAGACTGCAGGGAGACCACCTGCAGGAAGCCTGCACCTGCCAAACAATTGGCTGGAGGATGGGAGACAGGCATTTAGAGATGGTTTCTACCTTGTTGTAGCTCAACTGTGAGAAAAGCAGGAAAGTGCAAGGAAATTACAGGGCAAGTCCAGCCAGAAGTTTCAGGTGTTAACATTTCAAATATTTCATTTAAATTATTTAATAAGATGTTCAGTAAAACACCTAATGCTGTAAGATTCTCATTCAGAGTTGAAATTTCTGAGGCTTAGCCATAATTAATAACCAGTACCTGGCTAAGAATAGCAGCAGTTTCTCAAAGCACTATATTACTCAATGAGAGATGAAAAACTCAGTCCTGCTGTGGGGATTAGCACTTTATGGTTATACAGACACTAAAATAATCTTAAATCAAACATATTCTGAGAGGACTGATACTGCATTAGATATATAATATATTATAAAAAACAACAAAATGTGTTTAAGAGGTTCATGAATTTAAGAGAGGATTTCTCTATTTCGAATTTTAACTTGAGCACAGCAGCTTTGTATTTACTGGATGAAAGGAAATATCTGATGCATTTTTAAGCAATTCTGAATGGCTGAATAGATTTGGATAAAATCATCTGGTTATCCATACCACTCCCATATTAAAACTGATTCGAAAATGTTGATCTGTCAGAGATGCCAACATTCCTTTAGTTTTCCATCACAGTTTTTAATAATTTCTCTCCTATATTTTTGATCAAAAATGGAAATACTTAATTTTATTCAAACAGTCCTTTAAAGTCACTTTATAATCCCTGGGATAGACATTTGAGAAAAGCTTTTCTAGTCTTTTGGGGAAGTCCGTTCCTTTCCTCTGAGCTCTTTCAAAGCTGTTGGTTCAGAGTCAGCCCTTTGGAAAATACAAAAGGTACCGAAACAGAAACTCAAAGGCATTGTGAAGGCTGATGATTTAAAGACCTTATTCCTTATTTTCTGTTAATGAAATAGAAATACACATTATAAGAATCTGTAACTCCCTAATACTACAGTATGAGAAATCACATGGACCTTAAGGGAAAAATATGAAGTAAGATATGTATTTCCCACTAAGTATCTGGTATGGGTGGTCTGAATGACAGGTGACCCTCAGGTAAAATTGTCCTATCATTCCAAAATGTTAAACTACTGAATGATGTCTTCTAAAATGTGCTTATATTAATCAGATTTCAAGAGTGGGTATATTCCCCATCAGCCAGCTGTGATTTTTTTTTTTTGAGTAGTTTCATTCACAGAGATTAAAATTAAATGGGATAATTAGACCACTTATAGCTGTGAAGACCATCTCAGTTAATTTTACTTGTAATTTAAAATAAAAAAAAAAACCATCTGAGGATGGAAACTAATTTTCTGGTAAAAGTTTTTTGGCTCCTTTATGATAAACTCTTGGCTAAAAGGACTGCAAAAGCAAAGAAGAAAACAGGAAGGACTCACCATGAACTCTCCTTGGTGAACACCTGCAGGTACATGTGGACATTTATAATTGCCCTCTAAAGCCAGCAAAATAATGATCCATTACAGAAAGGTTCCAAAATGAAAGCATTTTAATGAAAAGCAGTATTTTTTCATGCAAATATAGGTTAACGGATAATAAGTAAATTTTATTCCTCAAGTGTCAGGAAGGTGGAAGATTTTTAACATTGTTGTGTAGTGTACTGGCCCATTATATTTCATTATTGAACACTATTCTTTCTTTTGTGCACCATCTGTTCGTAACACTTCCAATAATTGTCTCCCATGTATAATATTAGTGTATAACAGGAAGTAAGGTTTGCTGATAATTCCCAAGGACATTGTTTTAAACAGTAACCTGATATACATATAAGAAAGTGTCAACATTTAGCTGTTGGGAATAAGGTAATGCACTTGGCTGGATACTCTGTTCAGAACCTGATTTTCACTAATATGACACCTAAACTAGACCATGTGTGCTGGAAAAGAGCCCAAATCTAGGTGAAGTTGTAAGAATTTATGTCATAAATTATGTGATTCAGTGTTACAAACCTAGTAAAAAACCAGAGCAAAATATAAATTTCAGACACAATAATTTGGTTATTCTTTGAAGACTGAACAAAGGATAACTTTTAATTGAAAGAAAAGACTGGATCATTTAAACCACATCTACAGTAAAATCACTACTATTTGCAAATGACAACAAAAATGCAAACACTGTCATTTTACCAAGGTAGAAGTATTTATTTTTTAGCCTATTACACTAACATAGAATTTTAGGTTTAGCTTAATCAGTTCTTTTACTTTCTAGAGGCTAAAGATTCTATCATATTCAATGATATTCAACAGGAAAAGAAAAAATCTAAAGTCTTCATATGGTTTCTCTCTTATTATAATCTGAACATTGAATATCTCATTTTGCTTGACTTCCATCTTATAAATTGAACAAAAATAGCACAATGCTTATTCACAGAGTGTGCTGTTGTCAAGTTCATTGTCATTAAAAAATAGGTGGCCTAGTTTTTGACTAAGAGACAACAAAAATGACATTTGAAATACACACGCAACTTCTGCTTCTTAATCAGATGACATTATCCTGCAGAAAGATAAATAAGTTTATATCCTGCTAAAGCAATATGGGATGCCATCAAGTATATCCAATCACCCATTCTATAAAATATTGGTTTAAGATTTCCAGAAAGATAAAACTCTAAGATTCCTTCAAGTTTAAAAATGAGTAAAATGAGTAAAAAGGGATGGGGACAGGAAGTGTTACTCAAAAACAAATAAACTTTTTTTTAAAGTGATCTATATTTCAAGGGAAGAAGAAGAATTTGGGTGTTTTTTTCAAGGCTTATTCAAGACTGTAGGAAGAATTCTTAGAATATCTGAGTCAGATCCAACCTCACCTACTTCTCTGCCTTCACAGTGCCCTTTCTGATCTACTCTTTAAGAGTCAAGATGTATAATACATTGTATCTTTAAAAGAAACAAATCATCCATACCCAAGAGAGGATAAATGAAATAGTTCCATTTCTAGCTAAAAATCATTGCTCAATACCTATTTGAAGACAGTCAGCACAGTAGAAAAAATATGAAGTAGTATAGAGGTGTCTATGTTAAAAAAAAAAAAAGTTAACACGTGGAGATTTCATCTTATAACATCAGAAATATCAGTTTTGTAAATTGTTCAAGCCTCAGATTTAGCACAAAACTCTACAATTTAGGCTGGGAAAGATCTCTAAGATCATCAAGTCCAACCACTAACCCAGCATTATTAAGTCCACCACTAAACCATGTCACCAAGTATCACATCTGCATGTCTTTTAAATACCTTCAGGGATGATGGTTCAACCAAATTCCTGGGCAGCCTGTTCCAAAATTTGTCAGCCCAGGTCCTTTGTCATGGAGCAGCTTTCCAGCCACTCTTCCCCCAGCCTTTGACACTGCCTGGGGTTGCTGGGACCTAAGTGCAGGACCTGGCATTTGGCCTTGTTGAACCTCACACCACTGGCCTCAGCCCATTGATCCAGCCTGCCCAGATCCCCATGCAGAGCCTTCCTGCCCTCCTGCAGATCAACACTCCCACCCAGCTTGCTGCCATCTGCAAACTCACTGAGGGAGCACTCAATCCCCTCACCCAAATCATTGACAAAGATATTAAACAGAACTGGCTCCAACAGTGAGCCCTGGGGAGCAGCACATTTTACCAGTCACCAGCTGGATATAACTCCTTTCACCACCACAGTTTGGGCTCAGCAATCCAGACAGTTTTTTTTATCTAATGAGCTGTGCATCTGTCCAAAATTCGTATTATCTAATATGCCCTTCCAAGCTAAGACTGATTATTTCACTGAGCTTTCAGGTCAAGTAGAATGGAGTTTAAATGACAAAGAAAATATACATAAATAGAAAGTGAACTCAGAAATCAATTATTAGATAAAGAAGGTGCTGAGTGATGGAGTGAGCTTATAATATAGCTGTTGCAGCTAACTAGCATAAATGTATTAAAGAAAAACATAAAGCTGAGGAGACTAATAAGTTAAAGACATTAATCAAATCTGAGATTCTATATAGCCAGCTGGCCTCTTAAAAAATAAATATTACTTTTATTAACATTTTAATAGAAATTTTAAAATATTTTAAAATTAATATTGCTTTTATTTACTAATATGGTTTTCTTCTTTCATGTGCTAACCTTCATATTAACAATTCCAAGATTAAAATATTCTAGCATTATGTATCATCATGATGATTCACTGAAGCGCTCCAAATGGTCATAAAATTAATGGCAAAATGAGATGAACAGGGAATAAAGCCTCATTCCCTCTACACATATACATGAATGTGTAATTTTTCTGTGCCTATATATATGTACATATAAAGCATATATATATATATATATATATTTATCTTTTTAATATCCCTTCATGGTGCCAATAATACCTGTCCTAGTGTAATGAGAAGCATGTTTTTTCAATAGATTCATGTGCATTTGAGCACATTCAGCTCCAGCTGAATCTTTTCTGTAGTTCAGGCATGTATCCTCTCTCCCAGATTAGTTGTCCTACATCTGATAATGCCTAGCTTCTTTCTGCATCCTCTGTTAGAAAATCGTTAGGATTTTCCTCCTTTGTTTGGGCATGTCTGTTTTTACAAAATTCTGGAAAACCTAATTAGCTGTCAAGCACCTTGTTCTGCAAAATACAATCAGAATTAAGTAGCACCAAATACTGAGATGTGATCATCACCCTGTGTTATTTCTGTAGGAGATGATACTGAAAAGAAGAAATTTCCTGGTGGGTATACCTAGGCAGTACTTCAGATAAAGAATTCCAGAGAATAGTCCTCCTTGATGCTTTTCACTTACAGACAAATTTTTACTCATGGACCTTAAAACAACTGTTATCAATACAAGGGAAGGGATTACATGTACATATATACAAATATAAATACATGGATATGGATACAGACCTAGACACACACAAAGTCATATATTTGAGAAGCAATATATGTGAGAATCACAGTAGTTCAAGAAACAGAATATTCATCTATCAGCTGGAAAAGCACATAGCTATTGCACAAATACTGGTACAGATGTATTTATATATCATTTTGGACCAAAAAAAAAAAATCAAAACAAAACACACTAAAAAGAATCCTGGATCTGGTATAGAAAAAATTGATTTAAGTATTGCAGAATTATGCCTTTGAATTTGATACTTACCTAAACTTTTTTTCTGTTTTTTTCTGATAGATCTTAAAACACAACATCATAGGAATATGTTACAAGAGAGTTTTTCTCTATATGAGATCTACGGAACAGCAACAGCAATTTGGAATTCCACTGACTTCATGAAGTACTGCAAATATTTAATCTGTATATATATATATAGTATATTCTATTTTTGAAATGCAATACGCATTGCTAGTACAAAATTTTTTGTTTTGGAGTGAATCTGTTTTCAGAACTGTAATTCAGCCCCACACTGAAATCACGCAATTAAAATTGCAGATGACAAAAATATACAAAACCATGATCAATGTAATAGAGTAGCAAGACTGGAAGTTAATCCTGTACAATGATTGGGCAATGAGGCTAAAAAATTGGAAGTACTGTTGCACATTGTAAGTAATTAGATCACAGAAATCTTTGCCTCAGGAGATCGTAAATGCTAGGTTTATAAAGGCATTGAAAAATCACAAGGTCCTTGGGGAGAGAAAAAAAAAAGGAGTTAGTGAAAAGCCAACTAAATATGAAGGATCACATCCCTAGTGGGGAAATCACAGCTTGGAAGAAGATGGGTGCCATCACAAAAAGTGCTACCATGTTGAATTCATACATTTCCTTTAGTCAAGAGATCTGCTGGATTTACAATCCCAGCTTTGATTAATCCTTTCTTCAGCACAACAGAATAGCTCATGACAACTATTATTCTCCTCTTAAATCTATTTTTTTTTGTACATTCTGACTGTGGCATGACAGGCTGGGTAGAATTAGTCTATGTATATCATAATTCTTTATTTCATTCACTAAATAACCAATTATAAGAAAATGTTTGACTTCTTTCAAAAGAAACAACAGAGGGTGTTCCCTGAATTTATTTTTATTAGGACTCTTCCAACCATTTCTCTTTGAAAAATTGAAGGAAATATCTCCTGAAAATGTTGGGGTTTTTGGGGGGTTTTTTGGGGGTGTTTTTTGCTCATTGCAGCTAATATTTTTTTTCAAGATTTTCATAGAATCATAGAATGGTTTGGGTTGGAAGGGACCTTAAAGGTCACCTCATTCCAACCCATCTGCCCATGGGCAGGGCCAACCCATCTTCCACTAGACCAGGTTGCTCAAAACCCCATCCAGCTTGGCCTTGAACAATTCCAGGGATGGGGCACCCAGGACTTCTCTGGATGACCTGTTCCAGTGTCTTACCAATCTAAAGATAATTTCTTCTTAATAAATAATTTAACCTTACCCTCTTTCAGTTTAAAGACATTTCCCCTTATCATATCAATACATGTCCTTGTGAAAAATATCCCTCTTTGGCCTTCTTGTAAGTCCCCTTCAGGTACAAGGAGGTCTCTGTAAGGTCATCCTGGAGCCTTCTCTTCAGGCTGGACAACCCCAACTCTCACAGCCTGTCTTCGTAGGAGAGGTTCTGCAACTAACTTGACAAAAATGGTGTTAGCATCATTTTTCCTAAGCAGTTTCTTGTGCTATATTTTATAAAAAATACAATGCAGAAGTCTTAGGTACATTGGTTGGAAGAATGGTGAGACAATCTGTTTATTCAAAAATGTATTTTAAAGGATTGGAAGGAAGTACCATAATTCATTTCTGCTCTGAAGTGCCTTTTTTTTTTCCATGTGTAATAGATTCTGGAAGTGCTTAATCTCTTGACAAAAACTCCATAATTTTCAATACTCTTCTAATGATCGCAGGGTATTTCTTCCACTCTCAGGACATTACCACTCTAATGGGAATTATGGACACACTTTAAGAGGATTTGATTCAGCATTAGAGCAGCAATTGTATGTTAATTAAATACCAATTGATTATTTAAAATGCTTGTGCTGAGTTTTAGGGACATAATCTGTAAATCTTGATTACAATTTTTTGAATGATAGATTGCATGCTTTGTTATAACAGAAAATGTTTGAGTGATGCTGAACAGTAAGTAAAGCAACAGCTTGATGTTCAAGGACACCATGGTGGAAGTGAGCAAATGGATATTCCTTGTTAAAATACATTTCTCATTGACTGTTTTGCCTAATACAGTAATTTATAAAATGTACTGAGTCTAAGGGCTTTTTTTGCTTTGATTTTCCATCATATGAGCAATATCACAGAATCACAGAATATTCTGAAGAGGAAAGGACCCACAAGGATCATAAAGTCCAGCACTTAAAATACCATATTTTCCTTTCTAAAGCAAAAAAACAGTTGAAGAAAAGCTATAATTTCTGTTTTCTCAGAGCCTGGGGATTACACATCATTGGAAAACAGGAATTTCTCAGATAGGTAGGTGTTTAATCCCAGACTGCAACTAAGTACTACACAGCTGTTCACACACTGCACTGCTCCATGATAGGATGGGGAGGAGAATCAGAGAAAAGGAAATAAACCTCCTGGACTGAGACAAGAACACTTTAATTATTGAAAAAAGTAAAATATTATTATTAATATTCCTGTTAATGTTGGAACAAAAGGAAAATGGAGAGAGAGATAAAACCCAAGAAACACAAGTGATGACAATTTCTCACCACCTGCTGACCAGTGGTGGCTAGACTGGCCCCACCCAGCCAGCTCCCCTGGTTTATATACTGATCATGACATTCCATGGTAGGGAATATCCCTTTGGCCAGTTCAGGTCTGCTGTTCTGGTGGTGCTCCTTCTCAGCTCTTGTACCTGCTGGCTGGCAGAGCATGAGTACTGAAAGTTCTTGATGTAGAGAATAAGTACTACTGGGAAACAACCAAAACATTAATAGGTTATCATTATTTTGGTAACGAATCCAAAACACAGCAATGTACCAGTTACTAAGAAGAAAGAGAATTATATTCCAGCTGAAACTAGGACAGTAGGTTTATGCTATATCCTGTGTTGAATAGCCAGTAAAATTAGGGTTTTTTCTGCTATTGTTAAGTATTAGGTCATTCACCCTTTATAAAATCTGATCCATACCCACCTGATGTGAGACTGAGTGAAAGCTTAAGGTTCACTAGAAGATATAGCCAGTTTATTGCAATCAGCAACATTTTGCTGATGTTTAGTTTACCAGGGGCTGTGCTAGGGGAGAAAAATTCATCAGGCATGGTTTCTGTACTAAGATGTGAGCTACAGATCAGGCTGAAATAATTTTGTGCTTTCCTCATTTTGCAGAACTACTACTGCTTTCATCATTTTGGTTAGTGTGTTAGCTGAGTCAGCAAGCTTTGTGTATAAACATGAAAGATACACAGATAAATAGATACAATCATTAGATTGTATCAGGAAACCAAAGGGCGTAAGTGCCAGTGGCAGCAGAATAGGCATTATTATGGTTAAAAAATACTTCTCATTTATAATCTTTACAGATTAGACGTGTCCAAACAACTCATTCAATATAATTAATAAAATATCTTCCAGAGCATAAAAAATAGAAACACAGAAAAATTCCTTTGTAATTTTTCGACATAGGGCTGTTTTTCTTCCTGTGGTAAAAGGGTTCAGGTTCAAATATATAAGTGACTTAGACTATGGAGTGTTATAGAAGGAATGAAATTTACTCTGATACCATTTGGACAATAGCAGCTGTTTTTACCTTCTGTGCCAGATTGATTTTGGCACCATTCCTGCTGTTTCCTGTGTGCAAATCCATTGGTGATGAGGATATCAAGACAGGATTTGTGTGGGTGGTCATTGCCCAGGTTCTGCCTCTCTATTGAAAAGGAAGAAAAAGAGAGCCTAGATTTGAGCAGATATTGGACAGACAAGCCTAAAGCCTGACTTTTTGTGTTTACCAGCAGGATGGCTGTTTAACTGACAAACAGTGGCAGTCCAGGCTTCAGCATGCAGTACTGCCAGCATCCTTGCTCAGAAAAGATTGGGGTTTTGAGTGAGAGGCCAGAACAAATCTTCGTGGTCATATATCCCGCTCTCCTGGGCTGCATTAGGAGAAGTGTTGGAAAGTCAAGGGAGGGGTCCCTTCCTCTCTGCTCAGCACTGGTGAGGCCACACCTGGAGTCCTGTGTCTGGTTCTGGGCTTCTCAGAACAAGAGAGGCATGGGCATACTTGAAGCAATCCAAAGAAAAGCTACAAAGAAGATTAAGGGGCTGAGAGAGCTAGGACTGTTCAGCTTGGAGAACAAAAGGCTCAGAGGCTACAAATGTTTACAATCTATTTATCAATGTCTGAAAATACCCAAAAGGAGAGTGAAAAGATGTCAGACACAGGCTGTTTTCAGTGGCACCTGCTGACAGGAGCAGGAGGCAGAAACTGAAACACAGAACACATCTGAATATCAACCCTTTTTTTACCATAAGGTGACCAAGCACTAGAAGAGGTTGCCTATAAAGGTTGTGGAATCTCCATACTTGGAGATATTTAAAAGCTGTTTGGACATGTTCCTGGGCAACTGGTTCCAGGTGAACCTGCCTGAACAGTGGGATTGGACCAAATAACCTCCAGAGGTACCTTCCAACCTCAGCCATTTTGGGATTCTGTGATTCAGCCTCCCTGCTGTGATCACCAACAAGGACATAGGTAGTAATTTTTTGTGCCTGTATAAAATCTGGGTGGAGGCTAAATGCTAAAATTTCACATAGGACACTGAACAGATTTCTAAATAGAGTCACCAACCAGCAGAACTTGGAACAGGCACAGGTCTCAAGGTCTGTATTGTCATCATCTTTGTCCCAAGCCACTTCTCCATCCTCACAAAGGCTGTCAAGGTCTCTGCTGATACTACATTGTCCTCTCTGTCCCATGCTCTCAGAATGACAGACTTTGCTTTCACAGGCTTTAATAATAAAAACTGTGGGCCAGAATGTGCACTCAGGTGGCAAACTAGCTGCAATACTTTATGAATAGTTCTTTACACCACCGTACTTCAGTGAAACTCTTTGATGTCAATTATTAATACAGGATGTCATGGAAGTAGAAATTCCTATGCCAACCAGTCATACTCAGAATGAAACCATAAAGCTATGAAAGAAAGCAGACAGACTTTTTCTCCCTCCTTCCCAGCAGGACTGCATCAGATCCTGCTAAATTCCAGTCTTTAGTACTTCAACTAATTGAAGTTGTTCAATTACAGATTGAACAAGTACAGATACAAATACAAATAATTACAAATAATTTTAACCTTTTATTTATTTTTAAGATCACTGATGCCTTAGAAAGAACACAGAAGAATGTTGGGTATGCTTCTTTCTCCGAAATGGTAGTCTCTGATTTCAGTATATGTCACTCTTTCATAATTATTGGAAAGCTGTAGCTAAGGCAATAAGAAAATATTTTACTTTTCTGGGGGTATTTTATTTGGTTGGTTTTAATTTCAGTCTTCTTCATTCCTTTCTCACATCTCTCCAGTTATTATGTATAACTTCATAAGTGGGTGGAAAAACTGTAGATAAAGGTATGTGAAATGCCAATTGTCATGTATATCTTATTCTACTCACTGAGTACAAGATGAAGCTCCACTTGAAGGTTTGGAAATTGGGTATTATCTCCACTATTCAGTATTGAACAATAACAGGTTCTTCATATCGCAAGATAAGCACAGAAAAAAAAACCCTGAGAAGCTCTTTATCAGTGAAAAATACTCTAAGAACAATACATAACATTTGGATAGAAACAGAGAGTGATTACATTTTGACTAAAGTTAAGAAAAAGAGCTGCTTACAAATCCCTTAGAAAAAAGAAAGTCAGACAAATATATTCTACCAACAAAAACAGTTTGATCATACATGCTGCCTAATGCTGTTTTATGATTGCAGTGACCGGTTTGCAAGTAACAGGCTTCCTTGATAAATAACTCTACAGATAAAATACTGTTTCTCTGTGTGGAGCTTGTTAGTCATATCCTGATGTGTCACTGATGGCTCAGAGAGATAAAAAGAAAAATAAGGGAAACATGGTTGATCAAACAGGTATCTGTTCACAGAAGTAACTCTACACATGCATATATGCAAACTTCTATGCACGTGGACATTTACTCAAAGGTATACATTCACAGGCAGTTATTCTAAATCTATGAATGCAAGAATGGTTCCTAATACAAGACAACACAGAAAATACTGAAAAACCTGTTTACTTTTGAAGCAACAGAAGAAAGTCAGCCTTCCCACCCCACAAGGTATTCTAATTGCAATGTATAGTATTATATAGGAATATACTGTGCACAGTTAAATAAACACAAGATTAAAGAAATTTACCCATGTGGGAAAAAATAGCTATTTGAAGACTGCATTATTTTAACTGGTCAAAGTGTGGTCAGTAGAAGAAGCAGACACAGATCTGAAAGGAGATAGCACCTGAAAGGACATTCATTCTGTATGAAGTATAGTATTCCTCTTTTTTTGTGAACTCAGTGATGTGCAATACAGCTGGGCTTGAATTAGAAGGAAGGGTGGTATTAGAAAGAGAAATTGGGATGAGGGATCAAAATCCTAGCTCCCTTCTAGCTTCTTATCCTGAGATTTGAGATGGCTACAGATGCACTTAGAGCTCCTCACTTCTCTGTTGAAAGAGATACAAACACTTGTGGGTGGGAAGGCCAATGATCCAAAACATGATTATTAATGTCAGCTCAAGAAAAGGAAACATTCTGCTGCTGATTCAGCAGGTCCATGTCTAATTTAAAGCATACAACTAAACCATTAAAGTATACACTTTGACTTCTATATGATTAAAATTTTTTGAAATCCAAAGTAATTGGCTGATAGCTTGCCACACTGGTGATTAAAGCCTTGACACTGAGGGGGCACATTATGTGTATCTATATATATATATTTATATGTTTTTCTCTCCTGTGAAAGCAAGTTTTTAAAAATTAATTGACATGTATTACTTTCTTAAGAGTATTTTGAATATAACTTACTTTAAAAAAGATTTCTCCAACCCACCTGTACAAGTGTTCTAGACTAGACATCTCATTCTCACACTGTGTATCATGAAGCCCACGATACATAAAATAAAATTAGAGAGGAATGAATCATAGCAGATTGAAATTTTGGATGCCTCACTTTCCATGTATGGGATTTGCAAAATGAGGCTGAGAGCTCAAAAGATTGCTGTTTCCTCTGGCTTATTTTTTTTTTTTTTTTGTCTAAAGATAGCAAAGAGTTAGTAGACACTGCGACCATTGCAATTTAATTGCTTCCAGTATTTACAGAGGTACCTTCTATATTGCATGTTTGATCTTTTAAGAAGTTAAGTTCTTAAATATAAACTTAACCCACAAGTATAATATTCTTCATTTTAGGCCACAACAGGAATCCCAAAATAGAAAAAACAGGAAATAATGAAACTCTTACAAGTATTTTTGAACCACGGATCTATTCTTGAGTGAAGGTTCTGGCCTGGCTTCCTCTTCTGCAGATCAACCCAACAAACCCCTGATGCAAACACAACAGTGTTAAAAGCACAGTGATGTGTCACCCAGTGATTCATCATCCTGCAAGTCAGAACTAGAATAATCACATCTTAAACAGTGAAGTACCACCATGTGATATAAGAAAAGCCAACAGTTTAAAAATGCTTTTTCAAAGATTTACTAGTCAATAGCCCCAGAGAAGTTGCTTAAATAAAACTGTAGATTTTAAGTCTATGCTAAATGCTTGCCCTAAAACCTTATTGTAGTCCCATTGATGCTGATGGAAGCAGAATCCACTGAGGCAGAAACAGAAGGCTGGAGTAGTTAAACTTCAGCTGCACTAAAATTCACAGCCTTTTGCAGTCTCTTGTTACTGCAGAAAGAATGAGGCCAATCAAGTCTGGGTTCTCCCTGTTCTTCTTGATGCAAATTCTTCCTTACTCTATGCCCAAATATTTTGTGTTTGTTAACATCTGCCAAGTGTTGCACAGCCCCTGTTTTGTAGACCTGGAGGTTATGAACCTAGAAGGTTTGACAAATAAAATACATCAAATATATGAGAGTATCTGCCTTCATGCTTAGGACAATGGTTCAATCTCATAAAGAATACTAATAATCTCTGTGAGGGTCATACCTGTCCTGTGTCATTTCTTAATGCCTTCTACCTTAAGCTAGTGCTTGATTATGCCACAAAGCAGTATTCTATAGTCTCTTTTTCTTTTTCATCTTATCTAAAGATGTTCTCATTATCCATATAAATGCCTGTTTTTCTTTCTGAATTCAATGTCTCTGAAATCTTATGGTAGTGAGTTTGACTGACTAATTATGCATTGTATAAAAAAATCCTCCCTTTTATCAGTCTGAATTTATTTGCTTTCAGTTTCATCTACTGTCCCATTATTCTTGTCTCATGACAAAGGGCAAGTAAGTTTATCTTGGCTTAAAATCCCTTCATATTGCTTTTCTTTGATGAGCACCATTACTATATCCCCATTAAGTAATACAGCAAGGATCTCAATATGTCTTGGTCTTTGGATAGTACTGGCTTTCATTTTTGGCCTTTTTTTTTTTTTTTTAATATGACAACCCTAAAGGCTTTCTAGTAGATATGTAGGTCCTGATTAAATGGATTATCACTCTGTTTCTAATAAAGATGTTCTGCAGATATTTAGAAGCAATCCAAAGGCCTCCAGATCAAGGACTACCCACTAAAATTTGCTGTTTCTACACTGACCTTTCATCAGTGTAGAAATATTAACCTGACTTCTGAAACCCTTACTCATTCAGTGTTGTTTATGTTGCCAATAATCTCTAATTATCTCCAAACTATTCTTTCTTTTTTATTTATATTTTACTCTCTTCTTATATTAAAGCTTTTGTGTAGTTCATTTGCTTCACTATTCTTTTGCCTTTTGCTTAAGTGCTCTGCAAGCGCAGAGCAACCCTAAGGATACGGGGTGCTTTTGAGCCTATATCCCTTCCAGCTCACATGGTGCAGCCATACAGCAACACAGGATAATGCACCTCTACCTGCACAGCCATCCCTCCTTCATCGTTCAAATTAGGTTGGAAGGGGGAATGGGATGCAGCTGGGCTCTCTGGAAGCAGGCCAAAGGGAGGTAAACCTGAGACAGGAGGTGAAATCTGCAGCCCAGCTGAGGTGCATGTGCACCAATGCACACAGCATGGGTACCAGACAGGAAGAGCTGGAGGCTGTGGTGCAACAGCAGAGCTATGATGCAGTCACCATCGTGGAAATGTGGTGGGACCATTCACTTAGCTGGGTCACTGCATTGGATGGCTACAAGCTCTTCAGAAGAGACAGGAAAGGGAGAAGAGGTTGAGGGGTGGCCTTTTACCTTAGGGAGGTTTTTTATGGTTGATAGGGCATGTAGGCAAAAAAAAAATAGAGACGCCAAAGCTCAGTTCGAACTTAATTTGGCAACTTTTTTAAAGGATAATAAAACATGCTTTTACAAATATGTTAACAGCAAAAGGAAGGGTAAGACCAAGTTTTGTTGTCTAATGGATGTGGGAGGGGACTTAGTAACTGCAGATGAGGAGAAAGCAGAAGTGAAGTGGCCTTCTTTGCCTCAGTCTTTAGTGGAAAGACAGCTTGTCCTCAGGATAACTGTCCTCCTGGGCTGGTAGATAGTGTCAGGGAGCAGAATGGTCCCCCTGTTATCCAGGAGGAGGCAGTCAGAGAACTGCTGAGCTGCTTGGATATTGATAAATGTATGGGACCAGATGGGATCCCTCCTAGGGTGATG
>VWZP01009941.1:831909-874039 GCA_013396995.1 Dicaeum eximium | reverse complement strand
TTAGCCTGGAGAAAAGGAGACTCAGGGGTGACCTTATCACTCTCTACAACTCCCTGAAAGGTGGCTGTAGTCAGGTGGGGGTTGGGCTCTTTCTCCAGGCAGCATCTGACAGAACCAGAGGACACAGTCTCAAGCTGCGCCAAGGGAAATATAGGTTGGACATTAGGAAAAAGTTTTTCACAGAAAGTGATAAAGTACTGGAATGGCCTGCCCAGAGAAGTGGTGGAGTCACCATCCCTGGATGTGTTTAAAAAAAGACTGCATGTGGCACTCAGTGCCATGATCTAGTCGAGGTGTTAGGGCATGAGTTGGACTTGATCTTAAAAGTTTCTTCCAACCTAGTGATTCTGTGATCCTTAGGGTTCATATATCCTTATTTTGCTATGATTTCATTTGTCCTGGTGAAAAGATGAGCAGTCTGATTATGTGAAAGCATAAGCATGATGTGCATTCATAAAAGGCCTCTTCTTTTCAACAGAAACTTGAAGCTGGTACACAAACCCCCACATAGTAATAGTTAACCTTACGCTGCCAGGAGAACCACAAAAATATGTTTGACACTATTTCACTGATTTTCTTTGGGCTGTAGTTTGAGCAGAGCTCAGTTAAATATGCGCAGGAGAGTCTGGTTTAAAGTCATTCTATACTACTTCTCACCTATTGGTCTCAGCTGCTGCCTAATATAGTAACATTTCCAGGTGTATAATTTCTAGGAGTGGTCAGAAGGTCTGTATGGAAATAATCACCCTCAAGGATAAAAAAGGTTTTCTGGATTTTGTCACCACAAACAAAATGTGGAAAGGAGACTGTCTTAGTCATCTGTCTATGCAATGGACAGTCAAGCTCTGGGAAAGATTCTAGTAGAGGAAAGAAGTAAAGTTTAAACCTTTGATCACTAAATTGCATTTAGTATAATAAAAAAATAATTCTTAAAAATCCAAAGTTTCAGTATTGACAGGTTCTGTATTAATATTACATAGTTTTACCTCCATATTATTTTTTTTCCATATTGTATGATCAGTTTTTGACTGTATTAAACAATATCCTCATGACAGAATACTGAGGGGGAAACTGGTAGCATCTTACTACTGCAGAGCATACAGTTTCCTCCTGGCATTAAACTTGTGCCTTCTCAGCCAGAGCTGTTCATCTGACCACAAGACTGTGGTGGAGGGGAAGGAAGCACAGAAAAGAGCATGACAAAAAAAAATCAAATCCCTGCTCTATTGAAACCATCTTGCTGGTGTTTAATTAGAGGATTTCAGGAAGCCCCAGACTAGTAAATGGAAATCTTTGTGATTTGCCTTGGTAATTACTGGAATGAAATTTCAGGAGCTGAGATAATTCCCAAGGGAAAGTGCATCTGTGCACTTCAAATTAGCTGCTTATATGCTCGCTTAGATTCTTTACATGCCTTCCAAACCATGCTGGCATACTTAAAAGGTATGCTCATGTTAGCAGATTTAGAAGGAAGGAATCTTTGGCAGATTACCTTGGCAGAAATTTCCTCTCAGTGTTTCTTGCGGAGTGTTTCTCTCCTACTAGAAAAGATATCCCAAGGAAATTCAGCTCTTTCTCCAGAGATATCTGCCTAAATCCCAAGAAATCAAAATCAGGAGAATAAAAGCATCTTACTCGAGATCCTCAGCCTCTCCTGAAGCAATACACACCTGGCAGTCCTGGCTCTATTCCCAGGCTGGTGTAATTTCATCCCCACATATGAGTAGCAGGCTGCCACAGTTTAAGGTTTAGTGTCCTGTGACCTCTTGGGACTAACAAATTAAGTAAATATTATCAGAAAAGGGGGAGGCTTTGGCTTCTGAAGGCAAAAGCATTGTGCTGCCAGCCCTAACTGCTTTCAGGTATCAGATTATGAAGATATGGATTATCTTTTCAACTGTTTTATTTGGAAGGCTTTACAGCTTCCCTTATGCTTACAAGCTAGGGCTTTACAGTTAGGGGTTTTTAAAAGTATTATTGTAGGCTTGGTGCTTTTTCTTTAACTTTTAAAATCTTTCACTACTCTTTTACTTATTTATGAAGTTACTCTAAGGTTCTAATTCCTTACTATTTATTCCTGTTCTCTACCAGTACGAAGCTCTGAAAAAGAAGGCATCATTTGCCTGCCTGAAAAGTTACACATATTTTAAACACACTTCTTCAGATCACTTTAGAGTTGCTATGGTTTTTCTATGTGAAGCTACCAGCAGTTAATGAGAATTGACAGTAGCAAATCCTATTGCCCAGGTACTCAGGTATCCAGGGCTATTCCATGTACCTCAGATAATGTTTCTGGCTTCCAGCATCTCCAGAAGGGCATGAGTCTCTTGTAGCCCACTGCTGTATATCTGCCAAGCCTCCATGGCTGCCTTGGTTTTACTGTACCATTTCACTGGTGTTGAATCCTTATTCGGAGTTCACTGAATCCCTGGAAGCTGATTCTGAACTCCTTCTGAGGCTTTTTTTCTTATATTATGCTTTCAGAAATCTCCACCAAAATCTATATATCCCACTGGCCCTTGTTTTCCATATAGGCACAATTAAATATTGCTGTATTCTATAATGCACATGAAGTGTAGGGAACATGAGCATTCCTCACTGCACTCCTACTATGGCTTAGTCTCAGTCTTGAATTCATAAATAAAAATCCCATGCAAATTAGCTCATTTATTTGCAGTCAGGATGATGCTAGCACTTGTCATAATCATGTATTCTACATTTATTTCTGTCTCTCAGGGTTTTTTTCCCAACTATTCAAGTTTTTGTCTCCTGTTATTTATTTTTCTGTGGTGCAGCCCAGCTTGCCCATTACTGTGGCCAAAGCTGAAACTGCAGCATTCAAATAAATCTTTTTATTTGCTCATATTTTCTTCCATTTTTGAAAAAGAAAAGCAAACCAAACCAAACAATAAAAAAGGTATTCTAATATGTTTTCTCTTTGAGAAGGGAGCTCTAGCCTCTCTTACTCTATAGAAGTGAAGTGTTTTGTTTTTTGGTTTTTTTGTCCCACCTCCAAAATTCCAATAATAAAAATTTAGATTTAGATGACATTTACATTAAATATAATTGATTTAGGGATAGTTCCAACAAATCTGAAGAAGACCACACTGACTGAATTTTGGCTAAAATACACAGAATTATGTCATTGTACTTCAAAAGGCTCCTTCATGATCATTACCAGGATGAAAATCCGAGTAGTGTCTTGACCCAGTTCCTAGGGAGTCAATGACAAGTCTGGGGTCAGGGATAAAATTTCCACAGTAAAATTTGCTCTTGCTGACTGACATACAAGAAGTATATTCTTAAAAAGAAGTTTCTTACAAAGTGTGTTTCCTTTAAGCTTCTTCAGTTTCCAGAAATATAGGCAATGTTTGGTTGTGTCTAAAACTCAGGGGTGCCTTGTTTTTCATTTCGCAGATCAGCTTAAAAACATTAAATTCCTATGCCAAACTGAAGTAATGTTCACAGCAGCCACAGCAGAAACACATTGGTAGGAGTCAATGCATCAAGGCTATGAAAACCAGGCACATCTCAGCTAAATGCTGCCATAAAGGAAAGGTTCATCTGAACAATAGAAGGGACACAAACTCCATCCTGCTCAACAATAATCCCTCTCTTTAGCCTTGAACAAACAATTTACTATCCCTCCTTCACTTTTCCCATCTCTGAAAAGTTCATGTTGGAGAAGCATCTGGAAGTTAAAAGGGGTAATAGAAAAGTTCTGAATTACCATCATCAGTCTTCCCCTGTACCTAAACTAGGACAACAGAACTTTCTATAGATTTTATTTTTTATCTAAAATTGGTAGGCTCAAATGGACTCTGCTTTCCATTAGACAGTGAAAAATACCTGAAGTAAAATGGGAGATAAAGGTGAGGAATAAAATTGAAAAAAAAAAAGCAATAACTGTTAGCATAAAGAGTAAAAGTGTGGAGAAAATAAAACAGCAACAACAATAAAAAAAACCACAAACAAAGACCAACAACAAAACAGGGAACATATTTAGAGAAAAAAACCAGAAAGTTTGCACACTAATCAGTTTATGCTGAGTATAAATGTAAGGCTATGCTGGCTCTATTTAATGGAGGACAAAATTCAGAATGCATTTTCATTGTTTGACCTAATTGTTATTTTGAAAATGGCTTCATTATCACTGAAAGCTAAGGGAATGTGAACATGCTTGTAGACCTTTGTTCTTTTATTGAAAGATTTATGTTGCTAACCTTCAAACACTGGGTGATATATGGGTTCAGATCTTTACTGACAAATTCCAGGTTCCCTGAACTCTAAAAGTTGGAATGCAGGTAAAACAGCAAATTCAACTCACTTATCGGATTTCTCAGCATGAGGAGAACTTAAATAAAAACCATCAGGAGTGAATATCAAATGGCTGTGACCTATAACCATCCCTGACAGCTAAGAATGGGCTTGATCTGTGTGTGCTTTGTCTGACATGTATAAACTGCTACCCAGGCAGACAAAAGAACAATGGCTTATAAAGGAAATATTCCAGAGAGATTATATTTCAGATATGAAAGACAAGATAATTTATGATGAGCATTAAAGACATTAGAGGCACTGTTTTTCTAGGTAGGTAAAAATGCAACATTCTGTTTAACAGACAAAAGCCACAGAGAACTGGTGCATTTGGGAAACTCCAACCCCTGTAAATTTGTATTAGAGCAGACTGAGAAAGCAAATGAAGCCAAGCTATCAGCAGTCTTAAAATCAAATGTGCAAGTAAAGCAGTAAGATCAAGTAAAGGTCAGATATTATGGCAAAAATCAAGGATTAAATCATGGGACCTGTCATCATTGATGGTATCATATATTTCCTTTTTAATACAAAGCATGGTCATGGTCTGTGTTTCTGTGGTAACAGGAAAGGTTGACATCAGAATTATGATGTAAATGAATGGATCCTCACATACCTTCTGATTCACAATCAGTGAAGGATGCACATAAGGAACTTAGATGTAACTTCTCTAAGAAATCATTAAAAAGAACAAAGAGGAAAGGGTCTATGCACTGACAGAGGGCTCTGCAGATTTTTTGACAGGATAGGAATAATGAGCATGAAGCAAACTGTTCTATAGCATGGTTTCTTTTTCATTTTGCTACTCCCATCTTTTCACTTTACTTGCTGTTCTGCTGTCTTTCAGATTGTATTGCTAAGCCTAAAATATTATAAACAATAATGAATAAGACTAATTGACAAAAAGAATGAAATATATTGATTACAGGTAAATGTGTCTCCTTTAAATGCAAGTTTCTTCATAGATTTTTGTGTATTGATAACTGCATTGAATGCAAAGCACATTGCTACACAAGTGAGGACAAAATGTCCTTGAAAGCATAATAAAGCTGGAAAGGGCCAAAGGACTGATACAGAGGTGATGCAGGTTTTCTCTTGGAAAACTGGTCTTTATATGCTTGAATGAACTTTCATTTGTTTGCATGTCCTCTTTCAAGCCAGATATTATGTGCCAAAAAGTAACCCTGAATGAATGACATTGTGTAGTTCCGTATTTGTTCTGTCTCAGTGGCTTCCAGATCAAATGCGAACGATTTACAAGTCCAAAGATTATTTTCTGGCTGCCAGAGCTGTAAATTCAATCTGGGATCAGAAAAATAAGCATTGTTCTTCCTGGGCCCAACTGAAAAGTTTACAACAAAATGCCAAACACATCGAAAGCACAGGTTGCTGCATTTTAAGTTGATCTTGCTTCTATGCTCTTGTTTTCATTTAGAACTGCAAACTTATTATTTTCTTCCATGTCAAGACTTGACAGTAGTACAACATCTAAAGTAGAAAAAAACATATATAGGTGAATAATCCTGAAAGTTGCTATTTTGAAATCCAAGGTAGATTAAAATCTGCCCTTGTATTTTAACTGAAGATCTAATGAAAGCTAGTCTTTAAAAAAAAAATCCCAACCCATCAAACAAACAAACCCCCCCCCCCCCAAAACTATCCAAATCGCAAAAAGGCCATAGAAATAATTAATAATAATTCATAATAATTCAAAATTCATGATTTCATAATGTGTTAAAACCTTTCTATTTTAAGATTTTTTTTTCTATTTACATTTTTATATTGTTTATAGAAAAGATCATGCCCCCATTGTTCTGACAGTGATTCTCCTGCTGAAATTTTAACAAAATTTTGATGGGCTCCTGTTATGGCATAGGATTAACCTTTAACATTATTCTGACCGTACTAAATCTGTGTATATAACATCTGTTTTGGCAAGCCAGAAAAAAAAAAACCTCTAGCAAACACCCCAGGGTAAAAAAAGGATCAAAGCTGCAAGAGGCCCAGTCCAGAAGTTTCTTCTACTTAAGCAGCCTTTTCAACCCAGAATAGTTCAGTGTAGCCTTGTAGAGATAGAGCTATTGATCTATTCAGAAATTGTTGGGAAATTTATGTCCATAACTTAAACAAATGTATCATAGGCCAGAAGTACATATAGAAAGTACATCTAGAAACAAATGTGAATATGGTGAGTAAGCATGCACTGGTTTTACTTTTAATCCTCCATCCAAATGTATTAACACTTTTATTTTTTAAACTTCATAGTTTAGACTTTTAGCATGTGATTTCATGTGAACTTTTATTTTAATTAGATTTTTAGCCTTGTTTATGTGTTGTTGTTTTCTTTTCCTTGACTAGTCCAAGAAGTCAAAATTCAGTCTCACATGCTAATGGTCAGGCAAATTGTTTCATACTTGAAAGAAGTAATTTCAGCTTTGTTTATATGCATCGGTGTGAACAAACGAAGAGAAGCAAAATTGCATTGTTTAGGTGAAAAACTACCACGAGGCAACAGAAATGTCCAGTCTTTGCAATATAAGCATATGGAATAAAAGAACATTGCAGAATAAATTATAATTATAATTTGTTGCCCAGAAAAATTGTGGGTGCCTCATCTCTGGAAATGTTCAAGGTCAGATTGGATGGGGCCTAAGCAACCTTATGGAGTAAATTACATTCTTGCCATAGTAAGCAGTTGGAACTAGATGATGTTTAAGGTCCCTTCCAACCCAAATCATTCTGTGATTCTATGATTCCAACCATTTGAATGTTTTCCAGAAGGAGCAAATGTCTATATAGCTCATGGGTGTGTGACACCTGAAGTCCTTGGAAAAGCTGGCACAGTTATTTTTCTTTTTTGGGTGAGGCATTTACATTTTCTACATTTTTATTTTTCTTAAATAATATCAAGTGATACAAACAACAATGGCAACTAGAAGCAAGTGGGACAAAGGAGAAATTGCACAGTGATCCTGGTGTCTCAGGATGGTGAAGAGACAATCCTAAATGATTCTCAAGGTAGGAATGTTCCACAGCAGCAACTTGGCCAGTAGATTCACCATACAATATTTTTTGCTTAATATTCAGTGTGGATTAGACTAGAAGAACAGGGAACATGTCTCCACACTGACCTTCAAACTGAATTCTACAATTAGACAGCAACATTCAAGCTTATAAAAATGATCCTCAAATCTTCACTAAACCCAACTTCTTGCTTCCCTCTACCAGATGTCTTTAAGAGGGCAGTCAAAAATATCTTCTCCCTGCACTTACACTCATTTTGTCTCAGTTATGTTGCATATAGAGATGTAATGAAAAATCACCACCTATTTATATGCAAGTTGAAGAAACATGCTTTGACCATGTACTCTAAAAACATCAGATGCCATCTGCAATTGAAATTATGTAAATCTCTTCTGCTGAGGAACAATTAAGAAGCATTTCTAGGAGTATTTCTGATGACATTTCACAATGACAGGATGTGAGGTTTCTGTGTCATTTATTTTAAAGTTGCCCTATTATTTAGGTGAAAAATAGAGAAAATATGTATTTGCGTTCACTTATTACAACTGTGCCAGACTGATTAAAATTTAAAAAAAAAAAAAAAGGAAGTTTAAGTCTTGCATGATTTTGTCAATTAGGCATAATTTGAAGTTATCAGCCCCTACTGCATAAAGCAAAAATCAAATAAATCCTGTTTGGGTTTGTTTTTTTGGTTTTTTTTTTTTTTTTTTGGGGGGGGGGGGGGGCTGGTTTTTTTTTGTGGTTTTTTTTTTTAAATGGAGATGGGTGGAATGATAATCTCACCACAAGATTTGATTTTCAAGTAAATTCCACTTTTATAGTAGTCAACTTCATGATCCTTCAAGCATGCCCTAAGGGCAAACACATCCATGCTGTTTTAGGGGTGGAAGGGAGAATGTATTTAAAAACTAAAAATTCAGCAAGGAAAAAACCTAATAAAGTTCCCTCCCCTGAACTGAAAAAGCTTCTATTTATATGTCTGTGCTATTTTAGCATAAGATGATATCACTTTTTTTATCACTGTGAGGGAGTGCCTTCTTCCAGGGTGGTGTTACCCAAACTGGATCCTTCATAGTCCTAAGATATTAGAAAGCCTTGAAATTACAAGGAAAAATAGTCCTTGAATTCTGCATGTATTTTAAATGAGCAAGAAAAAAATAAAAGAAGAAAATTAATAAAAGTACAAAAGAAGTAGTAAATAAAGCTCTTAAATAAATTTCATTTCCAGTAGTTTTTTAAAAGTGTTGAAAATATTTTTGCATTACTAGAGGCTAAGAATTACTGTATTAAGCACAAATTATTTCTCAGGAAGAGAGGGCTCAAGAATTTAAATTGCACATACTACAACAAGACTTGGAAACTGTGAATGACACTGGCATTTTACCAGTGGAACAACTTAATTACCTGGTTTTCACACTGATTATCAAAGGTCTATTATTTTTATGATGTGCTGTTTTCTGAAGTAGGGCACCATGCGGCTGTCAGAATCTTAAAGTGACAAGGTGGCCTTCAGAAATAAAATTATAATCTCTCCACCACATGCAAATAAAATGTGGTAATCCTGGCTTCTGCTGAAAGCTGTTCATACAAAAAAAATAACAAGAGCTGGAGCCCTGGACATCCACGTAAGTATTGAATATCACACACAGGCAGGCATGCCAGATCTCCTCTAGCCAGGATCATATAATTTGTTTTATCCAGAGTGATTCTGAGCTGGATGCTTTGCTATAAATTCTGCCAAACCTTGGGGAAAAAAAAAAAGGCTCAAACATTGATTTGGAGGAATTTGAGACATAATGTTGGAAGGTTTATCTTCACAGGGACAAAACACGCTGTAACTTCACCTTCTTCCTGAGTGCAATCCTGGTTTTCTTCATTTTTGAAGAACAAGGAAAATATAATGAAGATTATTAGGACCTTTCAAGATTTATATTTTAAAAAGAGCAAAAGCTGAGCACTATAATTTGAGGTTTTCATGTGCTAGGTCAGTGAAACCATGTCAGATCAGTTCTCTTGATTTCCTACAGGCAAAACTTTCTAGAGGTACCAGGAAAAATAGCTTCAACCTTCAAGAAGCAAACTACTTATGGAAATATTTCTCATCATTGATCACCAGAAACTCAAAAATTTTTATGAGAGATATCAGAGTTCCAAAAATGAGGTTTCTGAAATTCTTCTAATAAGACTTCCAATTTTTTTTTTCTGGAGGAATTGTGGGCTTTAAGTAAAATTATGTTAATGAAAAGAGGAAAAAGACAGAGACATCTAGTTAATTTATGTACAGTTTGAAAGCTATGGAGATAAAGTTAATACTTGTCACTCTCTTTCAAAATTCCAAGTTGTAAAAAACTTTAAAGTACTCTACATTGCCCAGAAAAAGAACTTACAGCCAAATTTTGATATGAAGGCAATTAAAATATTTAGAGTCAGAAAATATAATCCAATACTGATATCCTCATACATTCTTGAAGAGGGCATTTCCTGGGTTGGTCCCAGAAGTCAAGGCAATATACACTATATGTATCAAGTATAAAAATCTCTGAGAGTTTCTTCTGAAGTACAGAAACTGCAAGAAGAGAAATCTGTGGAAAGGAACCTTAGAAGCCCCTAAGCTACAAACATGAAATCTGTTCTCAGTATGGTGCACACTCTGTTTTCCAGGTAGGATTTAAAAATATCTCCTCAGAACAGAAGGTTTATTTTGATAATTCGACTTTTTTCTTCCTGAAAAAGGAAAAAAAAAAATTAATGGAAAATTATATGCCAAATCTAGTTCTTAAATTCTGTCCTTTTCAAAATGTTACCCAGATTGACAAGGAGGTCAGTGATGTGCTCAGTGTTGCTACAAAGATTACAGAAAGTGCACTAAAAGTGCTTTGACTGTCAATGCCTTGATGGCTTCAGAACACATTATGGTGTCTAAGGGGTTTCATTTATCACTGAACACAGAATTCCACTCACAGGCTTTTCCTCAGCTGAGTGTGTCATGTATTCAGAACACAGTTCGGGTGTAAAGTTCATCCAGGATCTCAGACAGAATGCAAGATTTAAAAATATTTTTTTTAATTATTTTTTGTCCCAAAAGACCTTATCCTGCTTTTGCAGTGGCAGAGTGCTCAACCTGAGTCCAATCAATTTTTCCACAACGTAGCTGACAATTTTCCCTCTAATCAAGAAGCACTCCCATCAGTTCAGTGAATAGATTCATTCAGGGTTAACCAAACAGCAAGGCACCCAAGCATTGCTCTGATTCAGATTTTATGGATGTTCTGACAGGGCTATATGTATGCCAAGTCTTGAAAAAAAATATCTTTACAACTCCAGATTTCTGTCCTTACCACATTAAAAAAAGGAAGTATAAATCACTGCTGTGTCAATATTTTAAGGAAAGCAAGCATAGATCATTGCTAATTATAGCAAAGAGTTTTTTAAAATTTACCAGTCAATGGTCAAAGTGAGCTGTCAGAGGAAAGAAAGACATAGAAAAGAAAGAAACACAGAATAAATTATTTGTAGAAGTAAGAACTATATAGGCACACATGCTACAAGAGAAAGCAAAATCATGACCCTATCTGCAAAAGATAAGCCTCCTTTCCAGGTTTTTGTTTTTTTTTCAAATTCTCTGTGTTATGGGAGCCTTGTGCTCTGTCTGGTCAGGCAGCACTATCACCTAAGTTAAAACTGACTGTGCTGATTGAATGCTGTTCTTGTCCATCAACATCTGAATTTTTATTTAAAAGTGACACTATTTGCTCTTTATGTTATACTTCTTTACTACTACTGATGCTGTTTCCTAATCAAAGTCTGAAAATGTTTAAAGAAACATTCAAATCTCAATTTCAAATGCAGGTATTTTCGAAATTTTGCTTGTTTTGTATGGCCAGAATGTTATAATAGTTTTGTTTTTAAATGGGTCTCATTGAAAAAGTAATTTTTTTTGAAATGTAATGGTGAACTAATGGTGCAGTTATAAAAAAAAGAGGCAGTGTATCTGAGGGTAAAGTAATTGATTCCATGTTAAAAGAATTAATCACAAGTTGCTCAGAAGATCATTTTACATTTTTATCCATCCATTTTTTATATATAAAAAAGGTGGCAATGAAATTTTAATGAAGTAATTTAAACTTCTAGTAAGTTGTGTTGCTGGGTTGGGGGAAATAAAAATAAATAAAAATGAGTAAAAATAAAACCATGAAACATCTAATTTCAGTTTGTTCACAACATTATCTTTTCAGAATTATTCACTGCCTTCTAACATGGAAAAACAGTCATTTATGTGTCCTTTCTTGGGAAATAAGCTCTTAATGTTCTAATTTTGTGGGATTTTGAACTGCTTTTAAATTTTTTTTTTTATATTTAAACAATTTTGTTTGAGAGTAAATCACTAAGGACAAAGTTTTGTGTGGGTCTAGATCAAAGTTACAGAATTCAATTATGATAACAAGTTTCTCAAGCCTCTGCAGAAATCCAAAGGTTGCTCTTCCAAAATGACAAAATAGGTGTGGATAGATGATAGATAGATAGATAGATAGATAGATAGATAGATAGATAGATAGATAGATAGATAGATAGAAAGATAGATAGAAAGATAGATTGATAGGTGTCTGCTTATATATATAATTTTATATATTATATATTATATATTATACATTATTATATATAATTATTTTTGTTACAAATTAGTGGGAAAAATATCAATGTATCCAGTAAATATGCAGCTTGACATACATGTTTTACCCTAAGACCTTATAATTAAAAGTTCATTTCCGAACATAGTGGACAATTAATTCAGTCTACTACTTTTCCTATCCTGTACTCTTTTTGCTACTCCAGTTTTGAGGATCTATATTTATTATAGACATTTGAAAAACCTTTGCTCATGCCTTCAACCAATTCTTGTCCTTCACAAATATTTTCTGTGGTTATTTCAGTAATATATTTGTTCATGTGCTTTTCAAATCAGCAAGATCAGGACAATCAATCTTTCTCTGGAAATCTTCCTGTGTGCCTAAAATGAATTTAGGTTAATGATTGATTATTATTGATGACTAATAAAAATAATAAACTTTCCAAAACTCATAAAAATAATAGTGAAGAAACAGTGAAACTCAAAGTTTTGCCAGAAATAATGCTTTTCACTTAATCATCTTCCTTCTTCTTGCCATACTTTTTTTTTTTAATAATGCTTCAGATATCCCTTGCAAATACCACAAGCATTTCACTGGAAACATAACCCCTTTTTCCATGATAATTTTATCTTACTGCTCAGTCAACACCACACTGAGCATATTTTACAGCAAGGCAAACTTCCTATGTTCTAATCAAAAGCAGAATAAACATTTCTTAAAATTATTAGCATGTTACTGGTATGCAACCTCACTTGATTTTTCAGCTAATTTCATGATTGTGAGCTGATAAGGGAGAGAATAGGTAATAATTTCCTGAACAAGATGGTAACTAAAGCTGTTTAGAACAGACTCAGGTTTTGGGTTGGTCCCTGCACAGTATTAGCAGTCCTGAACGGCTGCTTCATCTTAAGTCAATCATTTTTGCATGCAATGGAAAATACTTGAAACTGACTGTGTCTTCTTAAATTATTCCACATTTCAAGATAAAATACTCAAACACTATTTTAAACTCAGATAGCATGTGGCCACATACTATGTATAACATCAATTAGCATAATACCAGATAACATGAGGTGATATGCAAACAGGAGAAGAATGCAGTGTTAACATGGCCCAGCACAGCAAAGTCTGGCATCTGTTTGGCAATATTTTGCACGTGGAAATTCTGCAGCTCTGTCTGTCTGTGCTTAATGAACTTGTCTGGAAATTCAGAGCACCTAACTGAGAGATTATCTAAAGTAACAGCACAGCAGCAGTCTGTTTTAATTTAGGCTGTCTGCAAGCTACTGCTATGAAAATTAACAGCTCTTAAGTGTGTTAAATAATCCCTGGCCTTCGTAATAATTGAGCAGGCTGAAAGAAGTCATACAATTTGTATTATCTTGTTGTCAAACACCAGCTGACTTTTTTTCCCCTTGTATATTGATTTGGAGAATTAAGCTGCCTCTAGTTAGACATGTCAGACTGGAAGGATTTTAAGGACAAAGCCAGCAAAATCCTCAGGCTACTAGTTTTAAGGTAGCGATGTCAAATGGGATTTAATTTCAGACCTTATGTTTGTACCTCCTGAGCAATTCCAAGAGAGGGCAATTGGGGCACAAATTAATTGCACCTCTGCCTATTTATAAGGCTTTGGGCCAAAAAGTAGTGACAGAGAACTGAAGACAGGTTCACTTGTATAAGGTTGATAACAATGACCTGCAGCCCCAAAATGTATGGTCTTTGTTTTCTCATAAATTATGCCTAGAAATGTTTTCTCCAATCAATTAGCTGCCCTGCACTTATTAATACAGCAATTTTATGTGCTGAAGTCAGACAAGGAGTGCCTTTCTGGCAGCAGCATATTTGCTTAGCACTTATTTGGTGATGTTACCACCTGACGCTGGTGGCACTCACCCTCAGAACAGATGGGAGAGGAGAACAAGAGAAGATGTCTCACGGCACTGGAGGTATCACAGAACTTTATTAACATCAGGGATGCTGTTGCAGCAATGCCAAGAAACCCTGGCTGAGGCCAGCACCTTGTGTTGCCAGGCAGAGACACACATGATCATAAGATGAGGTTCTAAAGGTGTTTCTCTATCCTGAACAAAAATTCTGAAGCTATGAACTTCTGCAAGGAATGATAGGTGTGGTGCTCTACTGTTGCCCAGCTCTTCCAAGCTCAAGGAAATATAAACTTCTTCAGGCATATATTATCTCATTTCTCTGCAACAGCTTCTCATTGATGGACAGTCTTGTTTTGTGGTGACTTTAAAGAGGCAGGAGGTGATATTGATTTTGGGAGAACTAGCTCTGAGGTGACTATATTTCCCACTTCTTTGGCATTGAGAATGAGTTTGCTTTTCCAGAAGTTTGATTTTTAATTCTCTGGTAAGGTACCTAGAGATTGGAAAAGCCATCAATTATAACTTTTATGGTTCATGGAACAGAAAATATCCAATAAAGATGTGCATTGCCATGGGATAAAGAGTGGTTGAAGACTTCAGTTCCTGGAATATAAATATAGATAGGTCACCCCAGGCAGGTGGAAGAAATCCACCATTGTCCAGACTGTTTCCTGGGTTACTTCTGTAGTTACCACCAGGGAGAGACCATTACAAATTGATGGTACTGATGACTGAGCTCTTGCTTTGGGGTCTGACCGTGAGCAGAGAGATTCTAACTCTTTCCTTCAATTTCAGTTCAATAACATTTCATACCAGAAAAGTTTTGTTTCCATGCTCAGCAGGGAATTTAGATGAAAATCTTGCACTTTAACATACTTTGCCTTATATGACTTCTGTAAAAATAGGACTGAAAACAACAGCCGACACATTTTGAAGTATTTGATTCTGAATATTAATAACACAATAATTAATTAATTAATAACACTTAACAAGGACACAAATATCTTCTTTTACTTCACCATAAGTGATCCTTAGGCAAGTTATCAAACTATCTTCCCATAGATACAACAGGTCCAATTGAAAATACATAGGTTGCAGAAATGTACCCACCAACATGTACAATTTAGTGAATTTACTTACAGGTCTGACAAAACTAAATATTTTTAATAAAGAATACATATATAATGGTTTCAGTGTGAAGATATTTTTTCATGCAAATAGAAACACTGACATGTTTATGGAGAAATTTATGCATCCATTGCATCAAATAAGGTCATACAGTGACCAGTCCAAAGATAAAAGTAGTATATTTCATAGGAGTTGAAAAAACAATATAATGTGTTCCAAGAGAATATAGTTAACATTTTTCTTCTTTTTCTTGACATGAGACTTTAAGAGTAAATGCTCTTTTTCACATAATAGAACCATTTCTCCTACCAACAATTTCAACAAACAGAAAACATTGAAGTGAACGCTATTGTTATTCTTTCTGATTAAATCTTTTTTGGTAGCTATGTGCTGTATGGAGTAAAACACACTTTTCCACATTTAAAGATTTGAGCTGAACAAGCTCCATATTATCTGTCTGGTTTTGATTTTGCTCATGGATTTATTGTCAGAGAAAAGTTCTCCCCATTCTGATTGCATAGCTTGAGTTGAATGAGTGTTCATAAGTCATTACAGAAGGATTGCATTTTTCAAGGCGAGACTATAAAAGAAAAATATTGGCTATTCTCTCTACAAATGAAGGAGTAGCAAAATAATTCTTTGGTATATCCATATAGTTCTAGACAAGGAAGAAATTAATGAAGTGAATCAAAGACTGAAATACTAGTTTTTCCCTAATTGCTATGAGACCAATGTGTTTGATGTAATATGTATAGCAGAACAGTGCAAAGCTTTATGCCTTCTGAGTCTGAAGCAGAATCTTCTTCTGGTGGGAGACAAGAATTCCTCATGTAAGTGTCCTACAACTTTCTAGGATAGAATCTCTTGTCTGGTTTAAGTATTGATTAGTAAAGACCAAAGCTGGGAAGAAAACTTTCTTTCCTCCATCCAAGGACAATGCGTTTTTCTTTGTGAAGAATACTGAATTTGTCATATGTCACATATGTCAGTTTAAGGCTTCTTCACTCACTGTGCTTGTATTATATTTCTTGGACCATTATTAGAGAGTTAATACCTTCAGTTTAATCAGACCATGTTCAAAAATAAAGTTCTTAAAGTAATAAGGAAGTGTATACATGAAGTCTGATCGGGCATGTATTTTTATGATATTTAGCACCTAAGATAAGTCCTGCTTCCATGTTTCTAAATCAGACCTTGAATTAAATACAATTCCCTTGCTCATTATTTCTATTCAGCCAGTTTTGTAGTCATAAAAGGAACTATATCCACTTAGGATGGTTATGGATAATTGTCTTCAGTAAGACAAATCAGAACTGAGCTGATATTAGGTAAAGCATTCTAATTATGACAACAATGAAGGCTGTGAACAGCTGACCAAAGGGGCTGTGGAACCTCCTTCACCAGCTATATATATATATAAAAATGAAAATGAAGGTTTCATTTATTTGAAACTAGAAACTCTTTTATTAAACCTCTTAGCAAAGGCCTTTTCTTGTCTTTATTTTTGACTGCCTTCCAGATATTCCTAATCTACACTCTTCCTGTTTTGTGGAGAATAGACATTATGATTTCTTGATCTTCAGTGGTGGGAGGCAATTCTTATAATTACACTGCACCTCCCAGACCATCAGGGACGCAAAAGACTGAAAGTTATGTCATATGACTATGAAAAGCAATATTTATTCATGCTCATATTCTTCAGTTATATGAATGAATAAAGCTGGTTTCTCTGGAGTAAACACAAATGGAAATAATTCACAATTATAACTTTTACTCATAGGGTAATTATTATAAAATTCCTCCAAAACCTTTAACTTTAGTGATACATTCCAAACCTTTTAAATTGGCATATGCATTCTAGAATAAATTCTATAGTTTTTTGTGCCAGCTCATGGAAAATTGCTTTTTTGAAGTACTGATGGATACTCTTTTAATTCAGCAGATAACACAGGAGCCCACACTGCAGCAGGTTTCTTGGTAGGACTTGTGACCCTGAGGAGGACCCACACTGGAGTAGCCTGTCCTGGAAGGACTGCACACTGTGAAAGAGACCCACATCACTTGTGGACAGCTGCTGCCCTTGGGATGGAGTCACACTGGAGAACTTCATCAAGGACTGTGTCCCATGGGAGGGACCCCACGCTGAAGAAGGGGAAATATTTTTCTCCCAGAGCAGCATAAGGAACAGTGTTGATGAATTGACAATAACTTCCATCTGCTGTCTCTCTGTGCCTGTGGGGAGGGGAACAAGGTAGAGCTAGGATGGAAAGAAGGGTGGGGGGAAGATTTTTAAGATTTATTTTGCTTCTCATTATACCGCTCTTATTTAGCTAGCAATAAACTCAAATAATATGCTCAATCCAATCCATTTTGCCCATTATGGTATTTGCTGAGTGATCTCTCCTGGACCTTATATCAATTCATGAACCTTTGTTATATTTTCTCTCCCCTGTCCAGTTCTGGAAAGGAGTGATAGAGTGGCTTTGGGGGCACCTGGCATCCAGTCAGGGTCAACCCCCTCCAGAAAGCAAAACCCCAATATAGACAGTAATTACATTTTTTTTTCTGAGTCCTGATTTTGCATAACGTAATATTCTGTAGCCTTGGTGACTGGAATAGTTTTAGTTTTGGAATAATAAAGGATTAGTATCAGTAGCATTCTCACCCTTGATAATATTCTTTAAAATGCATGTTGTGTTTATAAGAAATTATAAATAGCAATCTTCCAGCAATAGCAAGTCTAGGCATGGGTCATTAGCTATATTACAACGTAAAAGACTAGATCTTTTCTCCAGGAAAAAGTACTTGAACATTAATCTGGTTGAGCAACCTAATCAATAGAGCATTTTTGTTTTTCTAATGATACTGGAATAAGTTCAGGGAAAAAAGAAAAGAAAAACAGATTGTCCTTCCTTTTTTTTTTTTTTCTTTGATTGCTATATTAAGAAATAGATCTTAAAAAAACCTGGTTGCTATCACTCACATAAGAAATACACTTCTTATGAATAAAGTAACCTGCTGCTGCCAACAGCTATCAGAAAAGGAAGTGTCACAGTTACATAGGTTTCAGGCTTGGTATTTGTTTCCTGAAGAGTGTAATCTGCCACAATTATGTGTCAGAGACAATGCAATTGATAGGTTAATAAAGCACTGATGTTCAGAGCTTCATCTGGAATCTTTTTACAGCAATCTATCCTTATGTTTTCAGATATTTGGTCTTATTATGATGCTGTGCAGGGACGCAAGTTGGACGTGGCGATCCTTCCAACTCAACGAGTTCCTTCCAACTCAGTTTATTCTGTGATTTTGTGGTTACTCCAATTTAAAGCTCACAATGTTAAAGTGTTATCACTTTTTAGTGGATTAGTGAACCATAAACACCAAGAAAGACATTACAGAAAGATTTGATTGAATGATTTGTGTCAACACATTTCTTATGATGTCATCAAAAATTTCTTTTACTTTGGTCACTATTTTTCCAGCTCTTCAATGGAAAAAATTAATAATTTTCCCCCAGGTGTTTTCATTTGTCTCCTAAAAATTAATTGGGGTCTTTCTTTTGTTCTATTTTGGTTGTGGGTTTTTTTGTAACCTGGTATGTAGCTTTTGAGAGGACTCATTTATTCTATGATGCATATTTTTGAGTTCCTACATATTTTTCCAAGTATTTTAATTCAGTCTCTTTTTTTTTTTTTTTCTCTCTCTGAAAATACTCCTAAACAATTTGGGAAAAAAAAAAAGAAAGAAAAAGGTTGGTGATTCTTTTCTTTAGTAGTGTCAAAGTAATTAGGATTTTAAGAATTACTCTAGTCATTGTATAGAAGCACAAGAGCTCTGACACACTATTCTTTGCAGATATATCTGAACAATGCTTATGCTCACTGCTTGCCTAACTTAAGACAAGAAAAGAACTCTGGGAACATTAGAGAGAAAAAGCTTGTGATGAAGAGGCAATGGAAAAAAGGCAAATGTTGTTTCAAACCAATCATTGTGAAATAGTGTGTCACTTTATTTTGAATCAATTTAACTCAATTACTTAATGAGGCGTAGTGGAGGAAGTCAGTCACGCAAGTGATTCAATTGTTTAAAAATATTGGAAAGAGTAAAGGGGGCGAAATACAATATATTAGGATTTTTAAAGTGAAGAAAGAAAATAAGAGTTAAGAGAGACAATACTAGAAAGTCACCATTTAGGGGAGGATGTGGGCAAGCGAGAGTTTAAATTCTCTATTTTACGGTCTTCCAGTTTGTCTACAGGAACCATTTGCTTTTACAAGGAAAGAGTGATTTAGTTTCAGGTTTTTCTTACCTTTCTTTGGCTGGTGTCTTGCATGTGATGTTCACTTACTTTACCAGAATGGCTGAGCAAAGGCTTGTTCAGTTATGATGGCTAATGATTCATTTAGGCATGCTCTAGAAGTCAAAATATGATGAACCAAACAAGCAGTAGCGGAAATACATTGCAGGAGGGGAAAGAATAAAAATAAACCCTCAATTATTTTCCAAAGAAAAGAAACAAATACATCCCCTGATATTCTCCTAGCTGCATGCCAAAAAACATATTTGAAATGTTAAACTATTGTTACAATTTGGGAAGCATGAAAATTGCAAAAGCTGCAAGCTGAAAATGCTACAGATAACAGTGAATCGCAATTTAGTGGATTTTCACTCTTTTTACTAATAACTGACAAAGGATGCTTTGATCAAGCAGATTCTGTTGACAGAGACTTTCCACAGCAGACAGAAGCTCTTATCTTCAAGCTATGAAACACAAAAAACATTCATAAAGATCACTTTGAATGCCATTTTCTCTGTATTATGTAAGTTTAGGGATTACTGAGCACAAAAAGGTGTGTGATGAAAGATACAAGACTTGGAAGATATTCTAGTGCACAGTAATTCACTGCATTTATTACCATTAAATTCCACATTCTGCTGGTAAACATTGTTCCCTATTTAGAAGATGTGTCAATGGTTCTAGCAATTTTCGTAAGCAAAAATTCTGCTCCAGAAAATGGATTAACCTTAAAACAACCCAGGCTTTCAACATTAGATACAATAGTTCTTTCCCCTCTTAAACCAAAGCTCTTCTTCTGAAATATTGCAAGATATTTAGCATGAATTTCATTAACTTACTAAATAGAGAGTGCAGGTCTGTTGCTGTGTAGAAGCACTTTAAGAGCAAAGTGCCTTGCTTGCATTTTCAGAACATCTTAGGAAACCAATTAAACCAGTTTTATTCTAGACATTTGTTATTGCTTTCAGTGCTTTTTCCAACACCATAAAATTCTTTAACTAACATTTCAGTATTGAGTATCCCATTATAATTTTACAGCTGGTCTTCCAAAAACATTAAAGAACTTGACAGGGTTATGAATCACAGATTATTTGTCTCTCTGTGGACTAATCTATCAAAAGGATTGAGATAGGGTCTGTATCTAAAGGGCTGGTGTTGATTCAAATTTAGTGGCAAATGAAAATGGGAGAGTGTGTGATTACCTTACACACACACCCATACTGCTCCTACAGCTGAGGTTTACTTACTCCTAAATCACAGCAGTTTTCAGAACAATGTATTATAGCTAAGTCAGTAATCCAACACAAATCTACAGCATATTGTATGGACATGTCATTCAGGATCAATACTGACCCAGAGAACTCTTCTCTGTCTCATACACAATGATAATCACTGAAAACCATGGTATCTCATATCTTATCTTTAGGGCTTAGATATCTAAATCAGGATTGCTTCACACATGTACCAGTCTTACAACAAACTGGAATTTGTCACTCAAGACTTTACAAAATACAGTACAGATATAACAGCTTTCTTAAGGTTGTGATCCATTTTATTTTCTGTGACCTCAGTCATTGGCTGATGCCTACAATGTTTTTTCCACTGTCACAGAGACGATTTAATTTTATCTCTTCACAGAATTAAACAGTCAAAATTATAATGATAAGAAAGACAATATTCAGCTTTTAATTTCACTTTTCTTCTTTTGTGTCTTATTTGATTTTGGTCTCTTCATCATTTCAATTTTGCCAATAGAGTCATTCAATGACCATTCTTAAAATTATTAGCTCCTTTAAAGTTTTATTTGATTTTTCTCCAAAGTAATGCCAATAATGTAGCTGAAAATTGCTTTGAGTATTCATTTCTCTACCAATGCACAGACAAAAAGATTCACTGCCACCTTGAGACTCAGCTATCATCAGTCACCTCAGCCTATCAAATCAGTCAATCTACATAATGGGGAAACATAAAAAACCTGGGGTCAGAAAAGAGCTCTTTCTAGTTGAAAGCTACAAGAAATATTCTATTAGAGTTCCTTGCAGGCTTCACCTGGGTATGTTCACAGTATAGGTCAAAGAAATGTTTGTTGTGCTGTCCTCATTTGTTTAAACCACCTGGAAAACCATTTTAAGTCCTGGAGTGTTTTTCTCTGTATGTATCTACAAGGTGGTTTCAGGTTATTTACTTAGAATAAATACCTTTTTGTGGATTAAAGTAAATGACCAATGAATACCTGAGTAGGAGTAATTCTTAACCTGAAATAAAAATTACCCTTTTCTCTATTGAGACAGGTTATAGGAGGGACAGATAGAACAGACTATTAAAAACTACTGAAATTCCCTTTTAACTCCCTGAATCTGATAAAAATTCAGCTGAATTTAAGAAAAAATTCCCATCAACTATAATAGGCTTTCACAGAAGCTCTAGATTATGAACAAGATTTTTTGTAATTTATATCAATCATAGTTTAACTTTTAAATCAAAGTACAGTTTCTGATATTACCCATGTATATATGGCAATAAAATTTGTTCCTCAGAAGGAATAGAATTTGTCCTTTCTTTGATAGTTTTGAAAGTCTACAGTATGTCTTTTCAAGTAATGGTGAGAAGAATACTAAGCCCCAAAAACTAAAACCAGTGAACATTAGGGGAAGGTGGGAGGACTCCTGGAAAAGAAATATATTACCTTTAATGGATTTCTATGAAGAAGTAATCAGATCCTTCCTGCGTGGTGATTCTGAACCTGTCTACAAGATAAGGTCTCCAATTTGAGAACCAAGTAATTTCAACTGCAGACATATGAAGTTGGTGCAGTCAACAGAAGCCAACCACTTCATTCACCTTCCTAAAATCACCCTGCCTTTTCAGTAGCTCCAGAATTAATTATCACCCCCGCTGAAAACAGAAGACCTTTCTGCTTTTTTCATGTAGGTCCATTTCTCCTTTTAGCTATAGATCTTTTATCTTATTACATTCCTTAAAGTAGGTAGTAAAAAAGCTTCAATGTATAACAGATATGCACATGTGCATTGCATTAAATTCATTGATACAGTACACACTCCCAAAAATGCCTTTTTTTTTTCTGTTTTCATATGATGAACACCTGCATCTTTTTACCAAGGAACGTGGCTACTGCCTTTCCCATTGGCATTGATGGGGATTTTTTCAGGACTTTTATGAACTTATTAAGAAATCAAATAAAATAAAATCTCAGAAAGATGAGATTCCTTACTCATATTCCTAAAGGTATCTAAGTAGCCTAAAGATTAAAGAACAATGAAACTGCCATTAGTAGACATATATTTCAATGGTGGTCAATTAACAAAACCTATAAATCAAGGAGTCTTAACCAGATGGATTAGAGAAATTGAAATGTTATGGTAGACTTTGCTTAATTTATATGCTGATATAACTGTCAGAAACATGCAAGCCAAAATTCCTTACTCAGAAATATTTATTTCATTTGTAGGCAAGACTAGGGTAATCTCTTCCCTCTCTGTTGTCTGCACACCAGCTGAAGAACTGGTTAGAATGTGCCAAATTCAGAACAGATGTTACACTCTCACTGAAGTTCTTCATAGTAAATTTGGTAGTCCAATTTGTAAACAGAAGAAAAATATCACATAAATTACAAAAAGGGATAATTGCTGAAAACTCACGAGACTTGCACAGGTTTTAGTGAAAAGAGAAAAATGGAAAGTGAGTGTTTCTGGTGGATTCTGTTGGTTCAGTTTTCAATGGCTTTTCATTTTGCATTACTACCTTCAATTCTAGTACACTTAATGGTGTGATAAAACATCATCTGGAAACGTTGTATTTTATTGGTTTTTTTCCATCATATCATCATTGCTTGGACACTGTCATTTCCCATACAGAATATCAGTAGAACATGAAAATGGTTGAAATAGGAAATGAAGTATCACACTTGTATTCAAAGCTCCAGGGAGAGAGACTGTTTTGACTGATTCACATCCAGACTGTACCTAGAAATTTTGATTTTGACAAATTTGAGAGTTTGAAAATGAAATAGGAGATTAATTGCTAAAATTTCTATTCCTTTCCAGTGGAAAATGCAACTGTGTCTTTGTAAATCACTGGAGGCTGGAAAACAGCTTCTGTCTCTAATTTCCCGAGACATGCCTGTTAGTATGGGACTATGATCATGCTAACAAGGCTGCACCCTAAAAAGGACTGGAAACAGCTGACACAACCTTATACAGCTGTGCCACTTCAGGAGCAGCTTTTTCATGTGTTTAGCCACCTTGGAGTGCTGCTCTGCAGCAGGGGAATTTGAAATGTCAGGACTTTCAGAAATGTCTGAATCCTCTGATGCCACCATTTTTCCACCAATAAAATAGTATTATTGATATTAATGCCTTTTGCACAATGTTATATGATCACAAAATTACAGAATGCTCTGGGTTAAAAGGGACCTTAAAGATCATCCTGTTCCAAACCCCCTGCCATGAGCAGGGACACCTTTCATTAGACCAAGCTGATCAGAGCTCCTTCCATCATCCTGGCCTTGAATGCTTCCCAGGATGGGGCAGGCACAGCTTTTCTGGGCAACCTGTTCCAGTGCCCACAAAATAAACAATTTTTTCTTAGTATCTAATCTAAATCTACTGTCTTTCACTCAGACAGAAAGTTAAAAAGAGACACATGCTTCCAATATATAAAAAAACTTATGGTTTTGACAGCACAGTTTCAAACTAGTACCAAACATGGAAGTCATAACTTAGACTCTGCAGTTGCTAGCACTGCACAACTGCACACAGGGCAAATACAATTGGAATGGAATGAGTTAAATCACTATTCATGTACCTCACACGATTATCTGAGCCTGTTTGACCTGTATGTGCTGCTTTAGTAAATGTGCAGCAGCACCTCTAACAGGTTTGATACGGGAGTCACTTCAGCTATTCCAAGGCATGTGTGGTACTGAAGGTTAAACTTGATGATCACAGCCAGCCTACGTGGTCTCAGACTCAGTGAATAAAATTGTTTTGACTAGCTGGTTACAAAGCCAGCTACATCCTTCTTTTTTATTGCTGTATCAATGCAAGATGGTCAGAAACTATTGGTGAAATTGACCCTTAAATTTTCTGGTGTTCTTGTAGTCGCATAAGGTTGATAACTGCAGTCCACATACAACAGTCAGTTAAGGTCCAAACTATGTTTCATTGACATCAAAAGGAGTTTTATCTAAGAACAAGTCTATCTTTCCTATGTTATTGGTGATACAGCAATTCTGATCATTACAGTGATTTTTTGCCTTCCAATAGCTTGAAGGGAACCGCATAAGGGAGCACACAAGGAAGCTAAACTCTTTTGTACTGGTTTGTACTGAGTTTGTACTGCTTCATGCTGGGGTAATTTTCTTCATGGTAGCCTCACAGATATGGAGCTATGCTTTGGATTTGTGAGCAAAGTGTTGATAACACTGTCGTGTTTTCCTTATTGCTCAGCGGGGCTTGCACAGAGTCAAGGCCTTTTCTGCTCCTCACCCCATCTCATCAGTGAGCAGCTGGGAGTGCACAAGGAGTTGGGAGGAGACACATCCGGGACAGCTGATACCAACTGACCCAAGGGATATTCCATACCATATGGCATCGTGTCCAACATATAGAGCTGGAGAAAGAAACAGAAAAGAGTGGACACTTGGACTGATGGTGTTTGTCTTCCCAAGGCATGGTTAGGGATGATGGAGCCTGGCTTTCCTGGTGATGGCTAAACACTTGTCTAATCATGGGAAGTGGTTAGTTAATTCCTTCTGTTTTATTTTTTCCTTGGATGGCTTTTGCTTTTCTTATTAAGCTGCATTTGCCTCAACCCATGAGTTTTCTCATTTTTACCCTCATTCTCTCTTCCATCTCACCAAGAGAACTGAGTGAGCAGCTAGGTGGAGCTGCTGGGGACTTCAGTTCCCAGATGGAGTTAAACCACAGCAGTATTGCCAAATGAAAGGAAAAATCAACATCCTGCTTCTTACCAGAATGTAGTCCCTAGTTAGAATTGACGAGGTTTGTAGAAAAGATATCGGCAAAAAGAGTTGAGTTTTCAACTCTTGTTAAAAAAATTGTTAACAAGCCAATGATTTCTGTTCTGAACACTAATATCAAGTCTGTATGCTCCATAAACTACATGAATGCCCTTTCTTCATAAGCGTTCCCCGGATATTTTTATTTGATACATTGAACCAAAAAAAAAAAAAAAGGAAATAAGAAAAAAACTCACAAAACCAAACTGAACCAAAAATAACACACTATTTTTAGTCAGCTAACCTTACACTACACCTTTGTATCAATTTCTACTCATCTCAGTTGACACCAATACAGACCATAGGCCTGGTGCAAGTCAGCTATGTGTTGACACTATCTTTCATCAGTATGTGCTTTAGGAAAAAAATGGAATTACAAAGACTGTTGTTCTAGTTAGCTAATTTGTGTAGCACATTGAAGATTAAAATTACCATATATGTGCACAGTATTATTATTTTTTATTTCATCATCTGCCATGGCTATTTGTTCAACTAACCAATTACAAAGGAATAACCAGAGAGTGCATGAGGCATAACCACCTTTTTTATGACAATATACATTTTTTTCTCATGTGATTTGACTAAAATTAACACTGGGATATCTAATTAATGGCAATTACCAAAAGAAAATGTCTAAAAAATGTAAAAAAAAAAAAATAGAGGCCCTCGAAGTTGAAAAACGATTCAGAAAAGGGCATAGATCTTAAATTGTGCCTGTTCTTTGTGTTTGTAAATCTGCTCTTGCCTTGACTGATTTTTTTTATAAGAAACCTCCTGTCTTCCCATTTATAACATTCATAATAACAAATTCCTTGACCTGTGCCACATTAGTTAGATGGATAGCAGGAAACACATTGCCACCACAATTTTCCTCCACAAAGCATGAGCATCCAGATAAAATCTTAGCTCTTTTACAAGTAAAGGAAATTTTATCCTGGTCTTATGTATGTGCTAATATTTAATCCAGATGTCCATATTGAGCTGTCATATCCAATTGTTTGACACTAGTGCTTCCAAAGTACTATTAATTTAGCTAAAAAAATTGAGAAAATCAGAAAGTTTTCATGAGCCATCTGATTTCTCTTCAACTGTGTCCTGTCAAGATAGACCCAAAGGCCCCTCTGCTTGCTGTGTATCTGCACCCAGGGAGGAAGTATGAACAGAGGTGACTGAATATTTCAATTATATGTAAATCTAGATGACTATATCTGCCCTTGGTGTTGAAAAAATTATTTAGTAGTAAAGGAACAGGTGAAAGACAGATTGCAGGTAATGCACAAACAGTTAAAACAAGCAAATTATTTGGAGCATAATTACAATTGCTATAAACGGCTTTCCCTTTTTTTTCTCCAATCTCTCAATTTTTCTAAAATATTATTCCATTCTGCAAAATGTTAGAAATGATAAATTAACAAGATCATTTAGATTTACTCTCTTTTCAAGGTATTCAGACCTTTTTTCTGTAGCTGCAAATTATTATACGTTGAAACTCTGTGTGCTTTAGTACCCTGCATAGAATGAAGCCTTCATACAAAAAGATTGTGTGTCATTATTTGTTGATAAACAAAATATACAGTGGATGCAATGGAATAAGAATTTATCTTAATTTAATGTTTCTCAGCAACCAGTAAATAAAAGCATAATAGTATTTCTAATTTACAACAGAAGTTAAAATGAGCACATTAATTTAAGGAAGAGCATTCACGTACTGCGAAAGTCTTGTAGAACATAATTTAAATTTTTTTCCTGGTAAAAAAAGAGAAGTAACAGTTAATTTTTGACAGCAGTCAAGTACACAGAGTATTTTTCTCTCTTTGCCCATTTCATTTCTTTCTATAGTCTGTTTTCATAACATGATAATTACACTGGCTTGTCATTGTAAAATACTATGATTTCATCACAAGAAGAGAAATCCAACTGAGATGAACTGTGAAGAAAAGCACAGAGGAAAGTACATGTCATCCATCTCTAATATTCGTAATAACTCTAGCAGTTTAAAAAATACATAGTTTTGAGCTTTATGTGGCAGTCAGTACTTGCAGATCTATTTGTTACAAACCATTTTTTAATCTGTTTATTAAATATGTGTTAAATTTCTGGCCTCCTAAGTAGATCCAGAAATGAAGTTTTGTTTTCCTTTTACTTTTTTTTTTTTTTGCCAACTTCAACAACCTTCTTGTTGTCTGAGCCGAGAAGAGATCAGATTTGAGATGCTGGCAGTGTGCTGTATCCAGCAGGTGGAAATGCCACATAGTGAAATGGAAAAACAGAGATGTGAAAGCTTCATATTTTTAGATGAAAAATATAATAGTCTGAAATGAAACACAACTTGTCACCGTGGACTGTCTTTATGTATGTCTGAAGAGCCCTTAATATATTCATCTTAAATGTGTGGAGGGGGAGGAAAAGAAAATAATGACTAAATACTAAAAAATTTGAATAAACCAAAAAAAACCTAAAATAATTAGAAATCTATTCTGAAAGCTGGGAAAGGAATAAAAATAGTAAAAAGAAAAAAAGCTCTAAATCACAGCTAAAAGGCTTTGGGATAAATGTCGCCTGAAAATTGTAGGTGCACACTAAAGTTTGCCAAGAAAAGAAAAAGAAACCCTAGCTTCATAATATAGTATTGTTGTTTTAGCATTCAGGATAATGTGAGGCTTACTGGCTTCATTGTCTATTCAAGAACCTACAAGCTCTTTCAGCTTCCCTTGAACTCTGTTCCAAATCACGCATGTTGGCTTCATTGTTGTTTCCTTTATGTCACAAATGAACAATTCAAAGTTACTTAAATAACCACCATCAAAACTATTAGCAAAAATTGTTTCAATATCATCAGATTTCTAGAATTAGTACCATTTAATATACAGAAATGTACTGTAACAAAATTTGATGGCAAGGTTCACTCTATTACTTGCTACATGGATGAAACATGCAAAGCAAAATCAAATTAGAATGTATTTAAAAATATTTATAGAGAGACTGAAGATTCTGAAGGATAAGAGAGACGCTTCCATTGACTCATAACATTTAGAGTGGACTTCCTTGAGTTTTGGACTTCTCATGGAGCCTAAGTGTGTCTAGGTCCAATCTTAGACTGATTTGGTCAATGGTTTATGTCTAAAGGGATTAGCTACATGGATTTCATTACCACTGATTTGTCATGCTGTCAGCAAGTGTTGTTATTGAGGGTGTCTCTACCTTGGGCAAGGATGGATCGCAGTCTCAGGTAAGGAATCTCAAACCTTGATAGGTATCCCAGCTCCAGGTGAGAGCATCTGTCATGCTGTCCAGTTGGAGAGAACTCAAATTGGACTCATCCAAAGATCTGACATTAGTGGAAAGGCACATCTGCCACAATGAGCAAATCTGGGAGGAATCCCAGCTAAAGGAGAGACAGTTGCCATGCAGCCACATCGTCCAGCCAGGAAATCGTAAAAAAAGCTCACTTAAGCTGTGATGGGATGAAAGGGTTGCCACATCAAGTCAAATACAATGGGACACGTATGCATGAGATTCCTTGTGTTGACAACTTTCTTTTTTCCTTGAGAAACAAATATTGAAAAAACACCTACCATTCACACGTTAATTGTATGATCTGTGTCCAAGCTCATATGCATCAATGTTCCCTGCTCCACTGTGGGTTTCCTGGGGCCCCCAGCTATGACTGAGACCTTTGCCTTCTTTGGAGACTCTACCAACTCCTGCTGGTTTGATTACAGGGATCGAGTGCATCCATCAAACCCTTTAAAGTTCTCAATAATTTAAAGCACAACACCAGCTCTGCAGGTGATCATATTTGTATTATTTGTATCTTTAGAAGCACATGGTGGGGGCTTAAAAGACACAGCAACCATATAGGGGTTTTGAAAATAATACCTCTCTCTGTTGTCCTTCAGAACTCACAAAATTCACAAATGCAAATCTCCCATTTACAAACCTACCAATACCATAGCATTTTCTTGCTATGTTCTTTTTCAATTTCTTCTTTTTTCCATTACAAAAATGTGAATCGATAGGTACTTTGTTTGATACTTATAAGCAAGAACACCTGTTTATAAAAAATAATTGAGAATTATTTATTTTAAATTCAGAAGCACAGCAGACAGGAAAATACACGAATATTTTTAACTCTATGTAGCAAAGCAGACACCAGCCATGCTAAAATAAAAAAGGACATTAGGAAAGGGCACAAGAATATCAGAAGCCTAGGATTATTTTCAGATAATTGCCTGGTAAATATGTGGGTTTCATAACTCATTGATAAGAATCAAATGCTTGGCTCTCTTCTTGTTACAAGTCCTCAGGCAGATGACGTCCATAATTTAGAAAGCCCCATGAGTTAAAAATGCAGGGTCAATTTTCCTAATTTTAAATAATTTCAATAGAATTTTTTCCACGTTTAGTGTAGCTCAGTTTGTTCCAATATTTCATTTTATGAAGGTTTCACAAGTCAAATTGCTAGTGGTGGCTCTCCCACAGTCTTCTCAGCAAGGAGCAGAACTGATTGCAAGCAAATTTCCAGTCTTGGAATATTGTAGGAAGAGTGTGGACAAATCTTCTAATAATGGGTGCCCACAGGGTCAAGTGAAAAAGTGTATGTAACTATTTCTGGGCAAGAGGAAAGAAAATTGACAGCCGAAGGATTGGCTGTAAAATGGAACAGCCTAAAAGGCAGCTGCAGGATTATTTTGAAGGACACTTTCCCCTCTTTTCCCCACCTGAAGAGAATTCAATTACGCATGTTTTGTGGGTTCTGGCAGAGGAGTTCTAAATTACTATTAGCATCAATGAAAATGAAGGAAAATGGCTGTGCCATCTACTTCAGGTTGTAATGTAGCTCTCTGAACTCCATGCTTCTTCCTCTCTCCCAACTTTCTGGAGGTATCTGTTGCTTTCTGTATCTGCTTTATGAGGAATCTGTTACAGTATATGTTTGGTCCTCTGGATCCCATCTTGATTTGACATCCAATGGAAACAAAGTGAACTTCTCCCAGAGAGTCTGTTAGTGTCTTCCACACCCAAGTAAGGAGCTATACCTATTTTCCAAAAACCTATCCTTTCCTGACATCAGTCAGACCCTGTCATTTTGAATTAAATTTGTATGAGAGCTTCCATTTGGGCTTAAAAGATAATTTTCTTTTTGTTCACCCAGAAGACTCAGCTAAAACTTACAAGTCCTCTCAAATACCTATGAACTCAGTCATTATCCAGCTGGTAGGTGAAACACAGAGAAATGTGCCTGAGCAACACCAGAGTTTAGAAGACAGCCATGTTCTTCCAACTCTAATTCTCTCCAAGATTTAACCACTGAGCTGCACACTATTATGGATCACAGCCCATGAGACAAAACAAGGTCCAGTGAGTACTCTCGTCTGAGCTATCCCTACTTGCTTTGTGTTTTCACTTGCTTTTGCAACATTCAACAGAGAATGTTCCCATTTCTTCCTCAATCAAGCCAAAGTTGGCTGACTTTTCAATTCTAAGAGTTCATAGGTACAAAAAAATCAGAACACCTGTGTTGGTTTGAAGAGACCTTGTAATAGGCTTTTTTTCAAGCCTCCACATCATCAAGGACAAGTCCTGCCTTACCAACCCTGTGGCCTTCTATAGTGGAGTTATTGCATCAGAGGACAAGGAAAAAGCTACAAATGACATTTATCTGGACTTCTGTACATGGACCGCTGACATGGGCCCCCACAACATCCTTCTCTCTAAACTGAATAGAGATGGATTTGATGGGTGGACTGTTAGATTGATCAGGAATTTGTTGGACAGTCACATCCAGAGTTCAGTGATCAATGGCTCAGCCCTGAAGGACATCAGTCACAAGTGGTCTCCCTCAGGGGTCCATATAGTGACCAGTATTATTTAATATCTTCATTAATGACATAGATGAAAGGGTCACCCTCAGCAATTTTGCAGATTGACACCAAGCTGAGTGGTCCTATTGACACACCTGATGGACGGGATGCCATCTTAAGGGACCTGGACAACACCCAGAAGTGGGCACAGGGGAATCTCATGGCGTTTAATAAGGCAGTGTAAGGTCCTGCACCTGGGCTGGGGCAACTCCCAGTATAAACAGCCTGGGGGATGAACAGATCAAGAGCAGCCTAGCTGAGAAGATGTTGGGGGTGCTGGTGGATGAGAGGCTGAACATAACCCAGCAATGTGCTCCTGCAGCCCAGAAAACCAAGTGTGTCTTGGGCTGCATCAAAACCAAAGTGGGCAGGGTGAGGGAGGGGATTCTGGCCCTTTCCTCCTCTCTGGTGAGACCCCTGCTGCAGAGCTGCTTCCATCTGGGGTCCCCAGCACAAGAATGACATTGACCTGTTGGAGTGAGTACAGAGGAAGACCAACAAGATGAATAGAGGATGGAGCACCTCTCCCAAGAGGAAAGCCTGGAAGGATTTGGATGGTTCACCCTAGGGAAGAGAAGGCTTTGGGGTGATCTAATTGCATCCTACTGGTACCTGAAGAAAGCCTACAAGGAAGATGGACAGAAGCTATCTAAAAGAGCATTCAGTGACAGGACAAGGGGGAATGGCTACAAACTGAAAGAAATTAGGTTTAGAATGGATATTAGGAAGACATTCTTAATTGTGAGGATGGTAAAGCACTGGAACAGGTTGTCCAGAAGAATTGTTTGAGACCAAGTTGGATGGGGCTCTGAGCAACCTGGTCTAGTGGAAGATGCCTCTGCCCATGGCAGGGGGATTGGAACAAGATGGTCTTTAAGGTCCTTTCCAGCACAAGCAATTCTCTGATTCTATGATCATAAGAAGTACCTCTGCTTCATAAGAGTTTGCAGCCTTGACTGTGAATGGGAAGAAAAAAACAAATGTTATTTATGTTTTGGAGATAGAGAATATACAAGAAAATGTCTATTCTGACAGGCCAAAATTGGCCTAGGGAAGCCAGATCTCCTGATTTCATCCATGGGGCTCTGTGGCCACATGTTATTTTGGCCACATGTAACTGATAATACTTTCCTGAGTTACAAATTCCAGAGGAGATGCCATGACTGGTACTTGCACTACAGGCAGCCTAAACTCAGCCTCATTTTAGCCTGCAAAAAAATCTGTTCTGCTCTTGCCACAGGTGGTGCTATAGAATCTTTAGGAGCTCGGGCCATTTTGGCCTAAAGCTGTGATTTGTCTATAAGAGTTGAAGGAAAAGATGAATGTTCTAGGCTTTTCTGGGATGTAGCAAATCGCAAGTGCCAAGGCTTTCTCCTCCAGAAGTCAAATTAGCCATGTCCCAGGACCAAGAGACTTTGTGCTCCTTAGCCAAGGATGCTGATTGTCCCAAAAGGAATATGTCTTGTGTGCTTAGGACACAATAATGTCAGGGTGTCTACTTGCCAACTGTTTGCAGCATGTTCAAATCCTTTTCAGCCTGTTCCCTCCCTCCTCTCCCTCTGATTCTTGCATAGTACACAAATGAAAACACATATCAGGGCAGCAATCTTGCCAGGACCTTTCCCCAGAAAGCACTAGAACTCCAACGTAAGAGAGCTGACAATGTAAATTTAATTGCTGCATAGGTTTGAACTTGACTGACAGTGCATATATACACAATCAAGAGCAGATGAATTCTCCAAGATGTGGAAAATGTGCAGCAAAATTAAACTCTTCTAGTAAAGCTGTTTTTTCTTTTCAACATAAATCCTATGTTGTGATTTAACTTTCTGGCCCTCTACAGCTGCACCATCTTGGCTTTCTTCTTTTATGTCATTATTCACAACAGCATTTTATTTAAAATGTCTAGGACCTAAGGCTACATCTAAATTTGTCAGAGGTAAATAGCTTTGTAGATTTGGGCCTCTGTTCTCAAAGCCCATTGTCTCCATTGTGCTTTCTTTCCACACACTATGTATCTCTGTGACAAATGGTTATAGCTGTGTTTGATTTGAACATTGACTGAGGAGTACAAGCAGGGAAGGGGGGAACAGAAGGGTATAGGGAGCAAATATTCAATTTAAAAACTTGTGCTATAAAATACATAATAATTTTCAAGTGAAAAGGACATCTTCATTTTCTAAATGGGTCTTTTAAAATGATAGGCAATAATGGGAGAATAAGTCTATTATTCATTTATAAGGGAATTAACATAACAAAGCTGCTTAATGTGAGAGTTCAGAAAGCTCTGATTAATAAATTAATCCTTATATTTTACAATAGGTCTCATTTTTTTAGAATAATCTCTGTAAGAAAGTGTTTTAATAATCTCAATGTTTTTCTTCAGAAAATTTAACTCTTTGTAACCTACCCAGTACAGAGATCAAGATGAACTTCAGGTGCTGATGGGTGCAAATAATTAAAGCTCTCAATCACTGATAGCATTGCACAGGGAAAAGCTGGAGGTAGGACCAAAGAGAGCTCCACTGGTGCCTTCGAGGCACACAGGGGTCCATCACACTGGTGCCAATAGCTAAACAGCACAATTTAAATTAATCTGCATGGTAATTAATATGAAGGAAGAAAGAATTATGAGCCTTCAGTTTTGAGAAAAGTAGCCTGAATAGAGAATAATTCAATTTTTTTACATCTCTTTAAATCCCTTTCATAATTTTTCTTTCTGTAAGTTACATTTCATTGTAGACACAATCTCTTAAACTTGCCTGCTCTTCACTAGATAAACTCTACAGTACAATTAAAAATCTTTGCTTTTCTGAAAAAGTTCCATTCCAGATGAAACACTTTTCATAACAAGTTATTGCTCTGCTGTCTTGCAAAGACAAGTAAGGCATCATTCTCAATCTTCTTTTCTTAGGAAAGAGCCTTTTACTCTGTCTTCTTTTTTTAAGGTTCAGTGAATCTGGCTTTTTATCTGAATAACCCATAAAATGGTTTTATTCAGGTTTATTTTATTAGCAGCATTGTTCCTATGTAGTTGTAAGTAATACCATTTGATGTATGGCATCATTCCTTGTCTATTTCTGTATTAACAATTTTAGATAGTAGCCTTTCTCTTTTTACAAGACACTAATGAAACCAGCAATTTTTGATTCCATTCCTCTTTCCCCCCATAATTGACCTCTAATGCTATTATTTCCCTCCATGCAGGTTTAATGGCAGTGGACAAACCTTTCTGATTACTTTTGGAGGGCCAGAAAGGATGCTTACAATAGGAATCTTTAGATAAAATGCTAGTCACAATGAAGAAGAGAAAGGTGAAATCTGCTCAGACGCACCATGCACCACAGACTGCCTGATGTGACATGCTCCAGTCTGCTTTTGAAAGATCTGGGAAGAGGATTAATGATGTAGTAACATAACAGGGAAGGCAGAAAAGAGAAACCAATGATGACGTTGGTAGTTTCACCTGGAACAATGTGAATGCCACTTTCACTGAGCTTATCAGAGCACTCATAGTGTGGTTTGTCTGGGGAATGGGGGAAAAAAGGCCAAGAGGCTCTTGCTGACCTCCTCAGTTTAGGAGTTCAGTCACTGCATAATGACAGAAAGTTTCAGCCATTGGATTTGTGTCCTTCCTTTGGATAATGCAAATGGAGTTTCCTTCTATGGTCTACTGCCTACATAGCAACAGGAAAACAACTGCAAATTTTCTTTGGGCTGTCAGAGTAATAAAGTCTCATTTCTGACACTACTGACCTCTGTTCCTTCACCTGTGGACTCTTCTGGTATGTTCAACTTGTCTGTTCTCATCACACCTTTATTCTGTAAATCTAAAAGACAAGGCACTGCCTTGTTAAATGGAATAGGACAGCAGGGGGAAAAGTCATTGTACACAAAAATAACAGTTTGAATCTAGACTGCACAGCAGTTCTTCAGAAATAAGTCTCACTTCAAATGCAAGCCAGAAGCAGAAGATCTTTGAAAGGAAAGCATTTGACAGATTACATTCTCTAATAAGTCTCATATTGCAAAACAGAGGGGAAGACACTATTAGAAAGCACTTCCTAATTCATGTTTTATTACAAATTAATGATGAAAACAGGAAAACAGGAAAACTCCATTACTTATTTGCATAAGAATTCCTCAGTCAACAAGCCTTCAGTTTATTTGTGATTCCTACCACTCCTGCTTTGGTTAAATTTATTATTTATATCTGTATTATTTTGGTTTAATTATGTTTTCCTGTTGTCTAGTGCTTTAGAAAGAGCTGTGGAAACTTGGTAAAATCTATTTGGCAAAACAAGACTGTCTTTACAGAAAAATTAACAGGGTTTGCCAAGCTCATGAGCCCAAGGGTTGTATCATTTAAATCTTTCTCTTATGCTCAGTGAAAAAAAAAAGCCCTTAGAAATTACTTCTTTGGCACGCAGCACTAGCCTCCATTTAATTGTTCTTCCCGTTGGCATTGCTGCTTTTCACAAGGAAAAAAAAATCAACTTTTGCAAGTTCCTTTAAGGTTCTATTCATATTCTTCCTCCCTTCATTTCTACTGTCCTAGCTCTTCTCTTCAACTGGTCCCACCATATGATACTCATAGAAGACATTTCTTTTTCATTCAAGCCCTAGACACAAACCAGAGATTTGGCGGCAGTTGTTGACTTATCATCTTGGAAGGTCTGAATCTTTTCCAACCTTAATGATTTACTTATTCTCAAACTTGCAAGGATGACAATTTTCACTCTATATAAATGTTTGCTCAATGCCAATTTGTGTATTTAAGTTTCCATATGGTTGTGCATTTTCAAGACTTCACTGCGGACCTTCAGGCAAAACTAGCAGAAAGCCATGGGATTTAAGAATACAAGTTTGCTGAAGTTGACTAGCCAACTGTTATTGGTGGATTTTCAAGAAAGATGATTTTTTATATAAGTATTTATAGTTTTTCTTTACTACTCAAAATTCTAGAATAGCAGTATTTCTGTCTCAGTGATGATTTAAGATCTACATATAATCTTTAATTGCTCTCTGTGCATCATTTGTTCTTTAGGCCCAGAAGACCTGTTCTCATCTGTTGACTTAGTGTTTAATGTGAAGTGTTTCATCAAAGAGTAGTCAGTCAGTCAGTTCACATTTATAAAATAAAGAGTAGAGTCTGATAGAATGGCATTGATTCTGTCCTATCTAAAGATAGCTGCCAAATTAAAAACAATAAAGTATAAGTTGAGACACATGACGGTTCATTTCTGGTTAGCAAGGGAGAGTAATACATGAGCCACAGGCAGGTCCATCAATCTTATCTGGCCAGAGATGAAACTCCACTTCATAATAGCACATCATCTAGTTTTTGTTTCCCTTTGCTTTGCTTTGTGGCTTTCCCATAAAATTCATCATTACAATAAAATGAAAAAATGAAAAATGTCGTTTGAGTAGTGATCAAAATTATGTCTGCTGAAAAAAACACAAAACATCATCCTAACAACAACAACAAGCCCCCAGTAAATATTTTGCACACTACACAGCAAAAAACCATGATTTTTTTCTTTTACAAATATGACAATCTAATAAAAAATTCATTCTGGAGTCCTGCTTTCTCTTGGATATCATGTTTGCAGTCAGGGATATTTCTAAGCACACAGACAATACAGAATGGGCACAAATGTAACCAAGAGCAACCTTTGTAATTTCTACTTCCCAGGTTAGCCAGAATACCAACTAAAGGTGTCTCAGAGCAGCTTCATCTGCAGTTCCTTCTTATGGCATAGAGCATCATTGCCACACTCATTGTGAGGCCAGGAAGCAGAGGAAAACATAAGTCCAATGGCCATAATATTGCCTTATCCTTGGCTTCAGGCTCCAGTTCCCCAGCTCAGCACCAGAGCAGGTGATGAAAGTAGACTAATAATTCTATAATCAAGTCACGCCTGTATCCTTCTGGTGATTTAGGGCATCAAAGATGAGGTTTGTGTAGGGTTTCACTGGAAAATTCAAGTCTGCTCTTGCTCAGTCATCCATTTGGTTTGTAGTGGTGGAGGAATGGTAGATATGTTACTTTTTCTTTTCTTGAGATGTGAGCATGCCTGTGGGAGAAAGAGAGCTGTCAGACAGGTAAAATATCAGTCTGCCAGTCTTCCAGGAGTAAAGGAGAAGTGCCAGATATGGATACAAAAACAAAAATCTTCATGTTTTAAAGCTTTAGAAAAGCTGATGTAGTGTATGCTGATGCAGATACTCCCTAGGAACTAGGAAAAAGGCTGCTGTCCTGGTCTTCTATCAGACAGTATTACAACTTAGCCTGAGGTTTTAAAACCTATGGACAACAGATATCATTTAAGAGCTAACTCCCTAGTTAAACTTCTGAACTTGCCCAGCTTCTTTTAGGGATTAAACTAATGCCAAGCTCTAGCCTGTGAGAACAAGCAAGTGTAGTCTTTCTATTTCTCTCATGATCAAGAAGACATTAGCTTTATAATCTTATTTAAAGTGTCACCCTTGACCAACTGTGTGCTTAATGGGATCACCACTATAGATTCCAGATCAAGTAGCACACAACAAATTTACTGCATGTCTTGTCTCTCGTGACTAATAGTCCACCCTCTTCAAATGCAGGACATGATCAGGCAAATCAAAAGCACTACCAAAAAAGATGACAATGAGAAACTTCTGTAAAAGCAATATATTTAAATGTAATTCCCAAAGCAGTCCTTAAAAAATAAGCACCATAGCTTTATAGCCAGTAAATGAAGAAAATCAAGGCAATGGAATCCAGTTTTATAAAGATCTAATTAGCATGATCAGCAGTGTTGTTTATCTTACCTCTGGGATTTTTGAGTGTATTCTACATTTATAAAAAAGCCCATAATGAATATGAAACAGTGAAGAAGAAATTTTTTTTTTTTGGAGAATGATCCATAGTTTTTTTAATACTGAAAACTCCATAAGCTGCTCAATACTAGAATTTCCAAAGGAGGCTTACCCTATATTTAGTATTTTTGTATGTCCTTGATAGATTATTTGCTCCTGACTATGCTGAAAAAGTGGGCAATGTATGAAGGTGGGATTAGTCCTTTTTTAATGTTCCACTCCTCTGTATTAATAGACTTTACTCATGATACTTATATTTTTATTGAATCATTTTGTAAATTCCATATGCAGTAAATTTTCAACATGGAATAATACTTCCAGCAGAAAAACTGATTACTTTTCCTCATAGCAGGAAGAGAAACAATTTTGTAGGAATGATAGCAGGTTATCCTGTGTGATAGAAAAGGTTAGGCTTTAATTACAATAAATCTCAGCATGTTTTGTAGTTATATCTTGCTTAAATATGCATATTTTGCATAGTATTTTAAAAGCTTCTAAATACTTTAAAATAAAGAATGTAAGGGCTGAGTGTGAAATCTATTGCAGTGTCTTTATGACCTTTATGGTATTATTGCCTCAGAACGTGTGAAAGATGCAAAATGTACATGAGCCAGGCAGAACTGCAAAACTCTCAAAAGTTACAGCCTGAGGCATGTAGTTCCAACACCACTTGACACAGAGTAAGTGTAAACACAGCCAGTTTACAGGAGACCTTATTAACTACGTGTAAAGATTTCAAGAGCTACTGCTTGCAAATAACAACCCTATGATAGTTGAAAATACACTTTAAAAAAGGTTTAGATATGAAAATTTGGAGGAAATACCATACCAGGGATGCGTAATTGAAATTGCAGGAGACTTAAAATGGTAGTCTCCCATTTCTCTTTCCATTTGTCTCAGGAAAATCAGCTATATACATTCATGTCAGTGTCAGTAGAGCTAACTTCAAGCTTTCAAAATTCATGAGTCAGCCCAAAAGAAGTTTTATCATTCGCCTAAAAATCATTAGGTTAAATAAAGGTGACTGGCTCATCCATTCTTTTCCATCTCCCCCTCTGTAAACTGCCTGGCTCATTTGTTTTCAGGAACTCTTTTCTTAACTCTGGAGACCAGAAAGTTGTGCATATTTCAAATGAAAACTAGGAAGTCTCTTGGCACCCCATTAAGCTTCAGGCACAGGAATCAGGGAAAAACAATATACACTGTAGCCTTCGTGATTAAAACAGTTTCCATCTCAATTTTGATATGAGAAGAGTCTGAAAATCTCATGACTCTGAGTGTTCAGTTTGGTATCATGAATAAAGGGCCTTTGGCCCAACACTCTTTTTCCCCTTTTGAAAAAACAGTGTCAGGATAGTACCTGAGTTTTAGAAAGTCCTTCTGAAGTCACAGAGGAATATGTTTCACTTAGAACATTTGCAGTTACTCTCGGTAGTTTTTCAGTTTTGACACCAAAATAGAGAATTATGGTGGATTTTGTGAACATTCCTCCATCTCTTTTCTCTTATCCACTTTTTTGCCAGCATATTCAAGAAGAATTAGTGAATTTAGTTCAGCCTAGACATCACAGAAATTGTGACTTCAGTAACTAGCCAAATGATCCAAGACACAAAAGCCCAAAGAGTCACCTCTGTTAGCTAGCAAAAATATTTCTAAAGGTCTTGAATGAGATATATTTGAGGAGAATATATTTGAATAAATGTGTCCTATCATTAGCAGTTAAAGAAATGTTTCTATATTTTATCCTTATTATTTAAAAAAATAAAAATGAAAATGCAGAAGGAGCGTCTGGGGTTTCTATTCTTGCTGGTTTTCACTATTTACCTGTGAACAGTATTATATTTCTTCAACAAATGGACTTTGTTAGGAGTTTTCATTCATCATAGGCTTGCTGTTGAATGAGGCAACTCATTTGGTTCCAGCAGACACAGATAAAACTAAGGTATTCCATGCCCTTTTGCTTCAGGAAAAGGAGTAGAAAAACTTCCAACAATCCAGAACAGAACTGACTTAGATTCCCCTTGGATAATCCCTATGGAACACTCTTATGGTGCTTAGAGGTCTGGTTATTGACATCATGAGGATGTTCTCAACTATTTTTGAAAGATCAGGAAATGTCCCAATGGTCAAAGAAAAGCAGATGTTCTCCCCATATTCATAAAAAGGCCCAAAATATAATCAAAGGAAATCCTGTCCAGTCATCATCACCTCAGCCCTTGGAGAAAACATCTAGCAAGTTCTCTTGGAAGCCACTTCTGGATTCATTAAATAGAGAAAGAAGAAGGTGATTGGGAATATCCAGCAGTAAGTGAAGCAGATGAACCACACCTGACTAACCTGATGACTGTCTTGTATGATTAAATTACTAGATCTGTGAATTACTGTAAAGCAGCAGATGTTGGCTACTTTGTTTTTAGCACAGCATTAGACAGAGCATGAGACACAGTCAGGTCATTATGGTCTAGACAGTGACCTACCAGACAGCTGGATTGTCAGCCTCCACAGAGAGCAGTTTGTGGTTGGTACCTGCAGGCTGACTGCAGCTGGAGCAGGAGGGCTCTGTATTGGGACTCTTCCTGTTCAGTATCTTTATCAGTGGCCTGGAGGAAGAGATCAAGTGCACTCTTACCAAGCTTGCAGCTTACACCAAACTGAGAGATGCAGTCAATGTGCTCAAGGGCGGAGTTGTCTTCCAGAAGGACCTAGACAGGCTGGAGGAATAGGTCAATAAGGACCTCATGAAGGGTAAGTGCAAGGTCCTGCACCTTGGACAGATTAAAGCCCTGTAACGATAAGGGCTGGGGACTGGCCAGCTGGGGAGTGGGTCTGGTGAACAGGGTCTGGGGGTGCTGGTTCACACTGGGCTAAAGAGGAGCCAGAAGTGTGCCCTGACAGCAAGGCAGGCTCCCAGCATCCTGGGCTGTGCTCATCAGAGGATGTCAAGGGCATCACTGAAAGTGATTATTTACTTGACACTTGTTAGACCACACAGAACACTGTATCCAGGTTTGAGTACAAGAAAGTTACTGATAAAGTGAAGTGACAGAACAGGTTGTCTGGTGAGACTGTGAAATCTTCACCTTTAGAGGTTTATGAGGACTGGACTGGAGAAAATGCTAAGCAACCTGGTGTGACTTTCCAGCTGATCTTGTTTTGACTGGAAGATTGGAGTCTCTGACTCTTTGAGGTTCCTTCCAACCATAATGATTTTATGGTTGCTATTAAATTTGCTTTCTAACCAACATTAAACAGAATTTCCTAGGTCAATGGCAACGCTAGTTTGGCTGAAGAAAGAGTGGCAAAACTAAAGACTGAATATATCAAAGAAAATGTAAATCTTGATCCCTCAGAATTCAAATGCTTTTTTGATCTTCAGATAAAAAAGTGGGTTTGTACCAACCATTAAAATATATTTTGTCCAAAATTAGAATAAAACATTTATGTGTCTCAAAGTAAGTAAGTTTTACCAGCTTTATTAAAATTAGAAGTATTTTTTATTTCCTAGTGAACTGAAAACCACAATTATTTACACATATTTCCTGAAGAAAAATATTTGTTTTGGGCTGTGACTTGGTTTGTGTCACAGTGGATTTATGTCTTTTCATTGTTCTAAGAGATTGTAATGGGGTTTATTTTCTATATTGTAGGGAAGTGATATGGTACTGAAAATTGTGTAAATTAGAAGGGGGAGCCAAAATGTCACCAAAATACTTTGTTTCCTTCTTCCTCCTCTGTTACTGTGATAGATGTGTGTGTGTGGGGGTGGATATTTAAACAAACAAGAGTGTTTTCTTACTTCTTCCTCTGTCCTTTGTCAGCATGTTAACTGAGGTATGACAATTCCTTCACTTTGAAAATCAAATGCAGATGGATTACTTTGAGCTCAAAGTATAACTCCAGTTCCTAGCTCGAGTAATATAAACTGGAAGTTTCCAGACTGGTGTTTCTACAGGACAGGACGAATCCTGTCTCTTCATGTTAAACAAAAAATAATCCTAAAAGTAAGTCAGTCTCAAGAAGCAGATCTCAAGAAACAATGGTCAGAGCAGTTAATATACAAGCTAGGATTTGAGACTCTTTTTTTT
>VWZP01009941.1:793204-831891 GCA_013396995.1 Dicaeum eximium | reverse complement strand
TTTTTTTTTTTTCTGGAAGAAAAACATAGCAGATAAGAAAGTGGGACAAGGTGGATGAAGGAATGGAGTCTAACATCTCATTTATCTAAATATCTAGAAAATTTCAATCACAATCATATTCAGGATGTGTGCTTCTCTCTCTCCCAAAGCAGCTAATTTTTTCCAGGAAAACAAGCACAAAGAAATCATCAGTGGGAGAATTTTATCCTCTCATACAGGAAGTCCACAGTGAGGCCTTTGCGCAAATTGCCCTGAAAAATACCAATCAAGAGTGGAGAATGATGATTTTTTTAAGAATAATAGTTCTGATGTACCACCTGGAAAGGGAAATTTTGAAAAAAGGAGGAAAAGGACCATGACAACTGTTCTTGCCACAATAGTTTAAATACAAACTCAATTCTTTCAGAAAAAATATTCACTTTTAACTTCCATGAGACTGCGTCCTACTCCCAGAAATATTTCCTTTACCTTTAAGACACATTACCTGAATCAAGGACAAAAGACTTTTTTCACAAAGTGAAAAGCAGAGGAACAACCTCTACAGCAACATCAGCAAGAAACTTAAATGCACGTTCAAAGAAGTTAAAACCCTAATTGTGAAATTCATGAAGTGGCAACTTTGAGATGCAGATCAATCAAAGGCAGGATTGATACAAGGGCAGGTATAGATTCCTCCATCTTCATTCACTGGACAGTATGTATATATTGCATTTTGCTGCAATTGTTTCTAAGCCCAGGACCCTTATGATTCATTGGCAGAAGCTACACTGTGTCAGCTGAAATGGAATCTTCATCTGCAGGTAGAATCTACATCATGTTTCTCCTAGCAGAAATCTCTCCTTGCTAATATGACAGGTTATTCTGCAACCATATCCTTAAATTTTTTTTTAAAAAAAGAAAAATTAATGTTTCTTACCAAGACAGCCACACTCTTTTTTCTGTAATATAGATAAGAGTTATTAGAATGCTAGTAAGTTTTTTTTTAATTAGCAGCATCTCAAAATACCTTTGCATAGATTGGTCCTTCACTGATTTCTTCTGACTTGTCTGGAAGGCCAAGTGTGTTTCCTGTCACTGGTAGCATTGCTGAAGGAAAAACTACGAGAAATTCAGGCCAGCTTTCCAAAACTGCATACAGCAAACACACCCAGGTTGTATATTGAAACCTATAACTCAGCGAAGCAAGCTGGCAGGTGAGAGACTAAATAAGATTAAGGGATGGCAGCATCAGCTAACCTAATGCAGTGTTGGTGGGATGTGGAGAGGCAGGGGAATCTCTGCTGTAGAGGCCAAACCCATCTCCAGTGTTGTCTGCTAGGTATGCAGATATTTCAGATTACAAGGTGTTCTTTATTAGGATCCTTTTAGAGGTACATGATTTGTGAAGGAACTGCAGCTGAAAAAAAGGAACACGGACAAATATGCAAATAAGTATTCCTCATATTTCTCCTCTGTGATTTCTTCTGTTGTGTTACTTGGGAGTCACCACCAACTTCTGTATTTTCATATGGAAAAATCAGAAGCAGTGTCAGCTTGGCTTGATGTTCATGGACAACTTACTCTGAGCATCACAGGTAGCTGTAAGGAGTATATATTTTGACTCATGATTCAAATCTAACCTAGCTTTCATAGTGCCATAGTGATAACATTCTAGGAAAGTTTAACAAGTTATAACGAGTTAAGTAAAATTTATGAAGCGTGAATACTGGATTGTTTTTTTGTAAAATTCATATTTTCCATCCTACAGTAAATAAATGGCTATTCATTTGGAAGTGCCAGAGATAACTAACAGGAGGTACTTATTTAAGCATCTTCTCATTTTGCACATGTGCAGAGCAATGATTGGTATTTAGTATTTATGAGTCTAGGGATCTCTTACTGTGTTAATGTGGTTGTAGTTCTCATAAATTTGTATCTTTAATACCTAGAACATTTGTATGTTTTGGTGAACACAGAGGTAATGTAATGTGCAAGGCAGTACAGTCCCATTGTTTTATCCTTGAGTGAGCTCTGGGATTCTTGTGTAGCCTTCAGCAAACCATCCCTCTTCCTCTGTGGTTGGTAGTCTGTTTTTACAGTGGTCCCTGGAAGAGAGGTGCCACACATTATCTGTGTATTTCTCATTGTTCTGAGAATATCCTCAGGGGTCTTACCTATGTCTTTAGAGCAGCTGGTTGAAAACTACGCTTCCCTTTTATCAGACCCTGACACTTTCTTATACAGACACAGCATGTAATAGGAGAGGATAATTGGCAAATAGGATATAACTAGTGTCCAAAGATTAGAGTTGGTGACTTCTAGTTTTACTTTGGATCCAGGCATTGTCTTGGTAATTTACACATAGAAATCTGTTTGCACTTCTCAAGGACTCTCAAAGGCTGTGATGGTTCTGGCTGCTACTCGGCTGTCCTGTAAAGACATGAATAAGAAAACATTTTTTTCCCACTGAAAATACGTGAAGGTTGTTCTCTTCCTGTTTTAAGAGTGGTGCATGTCACTCTGAAAGAGGAATGAGAGAAGGTGAGAATCTAAGTTTGCTTTTTATTTAATGTAAAGTCCATTCCATGAATGTTGTCCTTGCAATCTCCTAGGAGTGTCCCTAAGGGTTCAGACTCCTCTTTAAAGGTGGATAATGTTGCCAAGGAACTTTGACATTGCTGATAAATGATTCTACATAGGGGTGAATTAATTGATTTATTGTCTGCAGTGTAAGATTGAAATTTGTAAGAATGGAGTATCTATGGACTTTTATAGACTGATATTTGTAGCTGTAGCTTCTTCTTTCTTCTAAAAGAGAGCAGCTGATGATGTGGAGGGAAAAGGAACAGATAATGTAACTTGGAAATTCTTAAGTATTGAGGAGCTGGAAACTGGTGAGACATCATCAGTCACTTGACCTTCAAGTGAGCAATGGAAGTGTTTGTCGCATAAAATAAAAGCTCTTTGGGAGAGTTCCAGAAGGGAGATGAGTGGGTCAATTTACTGCTTGGCTCCTGTCTGTCTCTGCTATGTTTCTTTATTCTCCACAGCTCCTAATGACACTAGCCAGGCTCATAGAGAGCGAAGAGTCTCTCTTGTCTGAAATTGAATTTCTAATTCAATGTTAGTCCATTAGATCTGAATTCTGCCTTGGTGATAGCCATTTTATAATCCTCTAATCAAAAATCAGAAAAACCTCACAACAATCACACAGTTATTTCCATTGAGCCAGAAAGTGATTATTGCCATCATTTATCTTCGTGGTTATGTCTCATAAAGAAAGTTTTACGTTTTTACACTTTTCTTTCTCTTTACTTTTTATTCTATATTGATGCATGAAGAGAGGTAAAGGGGCACTTTTTAAAAAAATATATAGCTTGTAGGCAATTTGAATCTCATCGAATTAATACAAATAATTCCCCACAAAAAATGTGATTTAGTTTTAAAGTATGAAAGATAATTAAAATATATTGCAAGTGTTTCTGAAGCTGGACTGCTTACAATCGACATTCTGATCCACACATTGTAGTTTACACGATTCAGATTAGTGTTTGCAAGATAGTCACTGGAACTTACTCGAAAACATTGACTTAAATCCTTAAGACGTGTACAGTATTTTTGAAAATTAATACATTGTTGTCTTTTAACTCCCTCTGGCAACTAAGCACCCTGGAGCCACTTGCTCACCATCCTCCTGTGGGGAGGAGAATCAACCCGTGGTCTGAGATAAAAACAGTCTAATAATTGAAACAAAGTAAAATATAACAATTACACTAATAACAGGAATTATAATAACAATAATAGTAATAATAATAATAATTGTAAAGAAAAGGAGTAAGAGACTAATTAAACCAAAGAAAATAAAATTGATACACAATATAATTGGTCACCACCTGTTGATCAATGCCCAGCCTGTCCCCCAGTAGAAATTTGCACCTCCCAACCATGCTGCCCCAGGTTGTATGCTGGCCACAACATTCTATGGTGTGGAATATAATTTTGGCCAGTTCAGGTCAGCTGTCCTGACCATGATCCCTCACAAGTTCTTGTCCAGCTCCTCCCTAGCAGAACCTGGGAAACTGAAAAGTCCTGGACTTCGGGTTAGCAACTGCAAAAACATCAGCCTGTTATAAATATTATTCTCATACTGAGTCCAAAGCACAGCACTGTACCAGCTATGAAGAAGAAAATTAGCTCTATACCACAGAAAACCTGATCATACACTGAGGAATTTTACCAGCCACAAGCAATTTACAAACAGAAATATGGATGACATCCATCAAATCAGTTATTATCACTCATAATAACAGTCATGATAATATGATAATATGTTTTCAAGTGTGTTCATGTTTTGGAAGCAGATTCTTCTACCTTTAACTTTTTCTTCAATACAGTTGTCTTTAGTAATGAGATTATTGGAAGGAGTCAAAAACATCTCTGTGCTTTTAAGAGTAATATAAGGAAAAGATTTCTGGAAAATGCATTTCCCAAGAGTAGAACATAAAAAGCACAGACAAGGGAAGGATCCTGAACTGACTTCAATTATTACATAACTAAGTGAATGTACCTTACTTTAAAAAAAATTGAAGTACAGAATAGAACATCAGTGATACCTATCCTTACAAATTCCTGTCCTGACCATTACAGCACGTCAGTGTACATTCTGAGTTAATAAACACTTTTCCAATAGGTGTTTTTTGGTGTGGTTCCACAATGATGGTTTACAGTGTCAGGACATGCATGCCTGTCCTGCACATGCCTTGTAGACATATCTGTCCAGAAAAAGTATCCTTGTCATCTACCCATAAAACTAATTTCCCAACAAGCTAATTATTGGAGTCAGAATTTCCCAAGACAATTCTTGTATTAATGCACATGTGGGAATAAAAGTTTTGTTGGGGAAAGAGCAGAATAAAGACAAAAGGAAGCTGAAAGGTGTAATTTTTTAAAAAATGCTTTCAGCTATGGATTATTCTTACTTTTTCTTGTGTGTAGTATTACACCAGGAGCTAACCAATGCTGCAAAAACACTACATTTTCCTGGTCTCCTACTAGATATTCCTAGTTTCAAAATAGTTAAAATTAACTGAGCAAAGTACTGCATTTCAGTTGCAGCTCTCCAATAATGAATATCTGGTGTTACCTACTCAGCTATACATCTTGTCCAGCCTAAAATTTCTATAGGGTGATTTATACACATGACAAAATACTGAGCAAGCTAAACAGGTATGCTCTGGTTACCTTGCAGCACAACGGAAGCATAACACTTGCATACACTGTAGCTTTGCCAATCCCTTTCTAAATATTTTGCACTATCAGATCAGGATAGATGTAAATTTAATTGAAAAGGAGGACCCGAGTAGCTGCTACCACCTAATGGGCCAGTGAAGTGTGCAGACAGAGTTCTTGCATTTCTGACTGCAAAACTAGGTGGAGATGAAGGTTTTGGCATTCTATGGAGCATGCATACTGATTCTGTTGAGCAGGAATGAGCTCTGTCTGTTGTTCTTCAGCATCTCTGGTATATCAGCATGCTCTATTGCAGGACCACAAAGAACCTGACACCTGTTGGGGAATGCCAGTGTCCATGTTTCCCTGCAGAAACACCCATGTGCCGTATGCCAGGGGCTCAGGGGTGACAGCCTGGACCAATTGGTTCTATGCCTCTGACTGGACTGTTAAACTCCTAGAAATCATAGAGGAAAGCAGTGAATTGGTAGCAATATTGTGGTCAGAGCAAAGCCGCAGGACTCTAAGCAAAAGCTGTGTTCGTATCTAGTTTATAATTTATCTTGCTTATTTCCATGTGATATCAAAGGTGGTATCCAGATAGTTTTAATAGATAATTAAGGAAATAGCCTAAGTGTACCAGAACCTGATGTATTATCAAGAAAATTGCCTTACAACTCATTATTTTTGCATCCTTTGCTATCTTCTTCCATGCAGTGCTGGAACATTTATTTTCACTGAGAAATGCAATTTTGCTATAATCAAAATAATGTACTTGTCCACTTTGGTGCTCAAAGCAATTGGGAAGAAAGCCTAAAACTTTGTTATTTCCTTGATTCATTTGAATAAAGTCAAAAAGCATTATTTTAATGAAGTGGAAATATGCTTTCTGACTTGGGTTTTGGTTTGAATATTGTGGGGAAATGTATGGTTTAAGTAGGTATGCTGGATCAAATGTTAAGTGCATTACCATATTTTACATAAGGATATAGGGGGTTGCTTGAAAGACTTGACAGGACAATTTTCTATTGTTTAAGGCACTCAAAATCAAAATGCTTCACAAAGTCATGTTGATGCCACCAAGAATTCTTTTCAGAAAATTTACAAGGATGTTGTAATGTTTCATTTTTACATATCTGCATTGAGGCATTTGAGAGTCTTCATTTAGAAATTGTGCATCTGATGCTTGTTATTTTTGTATCCTTAATAATACAGTAGTATTTCTTAAACTGTGTTAAAAATAAAACATCCAAAGTGAGTGAACATTTTGTTTAGCTATGAGTTGATTCAGGTTCTGTTCAGAATAAAAAAGCCACTCATATTAACACCTTTTTTTTTAATATATTTTTACCCTGTTCTGTTCTATTTTCTGTCTCACTGAATAAAAATAGCTGATATTATTAAAATGAAAATAATTCATCATTGCTAAATTAAGGATTTTAATTAAAATAAATGTCCCGTTTCAGTTTTCAGGAAGTCTTTCTCTTTGCGAGAAGGTTTTTGTTTTGGTCTTTTATGATTTTTTTTTTTTTTTTCTGTGATCATAACATCCTCTTTAGTTTCTATGTCCAGATTTTCTGTGAAAAGGGAATTCAATTTTTTGACCAGCATAGTAACTGCTGGTAATATATTCTGGACATATGTTTTGCAGGTACATAAAAATAACATTTTTCATTTGTTACCATTTTATTGTTTTGTCCCAAATAACATGTTGCCATGTCAACATCCTGTCAGGTCCAATGGCAACAACTGGATGCAGCATAACACACAATACATGAGGACAAGGTGTAGAAAAAGCTATTAAAATCTGCGTTATTCTGTTTTGAAGCAGCAACCCACGCACTGTTATTTCTGGTAACAAATGTCAGAAGTGCTTAGCGCCCAGCCAGCTCAGAGATTGGTGGGTGCTCCTTGCTCTCTGTGACTGAAACTAATTTGGGATCATTGTCTGTTTTCACAGTCCTCCTTTCATTTCAGAGGGACAACAAAAAATGCCTGCGTTCAGTGGGTGCCTCCTTCTCCAGGTGCAGGTTGTGGGACCAGGCTGTGCTGGGGGAGCTGCTCACGTGCCCTCCCATGAGGGAGTCTGCTGGAGCTGCACAAAGCACCTTGTGAGTGACTTGGGAAGAAATCTTCCTGGAATAACTTTAAACAGTGCTTGCCTTCCTTCATTTTATATAGAAAGCTCATGCTTCCTCAGATGCCTTTCCTAGCACTGAATACTAAAGCAAACTCGCTTTGCAATTTAACACGTTCTAATCTCTCCAGCTGCTGTTAAAGTCACAAATTTTCTGCATTCTCTGACCTGGCCTGCAATATTTTCCATGGTTTGTCTTGCTTTTGGGGTGCATTTAAATAATTGCCCAGTCAGATTAACCTATTCTAATCTTGTATCAGTATTATTTTGGCCCATATAATTCATTCAAAGGAAAAGAGCTCCCTCATCCTTAGTTCCTAGGAAACCTTTTCTGGTAATTCATATTGACAGCAGTGAGTTGTGACATTTATCAGTGAGGTGAAGCTGACCAGCTGCAGGGCTCCTGACTGATTTACTCAGCCAACAAGCTGCTCATGATTCCAGCCAAGTATTGACTTTTCTTTCCCTTCCCTCCCCTCTAGTTAGAAAGAAAATACAGAAGCATTTTTTATCACTACGTTTTTATTTTTACCAGTCATATCGAAAGCTAAAATATGAACCACTGACTATATCTTCCCTCTAAAATTTAATTTCTTAATGCAAAAGGAGTTTAATATGTTTCAAGGAAAGAAAATTAGCATTGAATCTAAACAAGCTGAAATATAAAATAAACGAGCAGATTTGATCTAACGTTATTGGAATCGCTTACTTCAATAGCAATGAGCTTCAGTCTCATAAACCTGCCTGCAATCAAATGACCTTTGTGATGAAAAAACTAAAAATTCAAACTCAGCTCATTTTCAATCTCTAAGTTCAAAAGCAAAAGCAAAATGTTTTGCAAGTATTCTAGGATTTTGTATTTTTAAGGCTTAGATACCAAAAGAAGTCAAGGATAGAGAATTTTCTGTATTTCTCTCACTTTTCAAGTCCCTTCTTTTTGGACTAACATGCCTGAGCCACAATCAAACTTAAGGAAAGCATGAGTATTTCTAGAACTGACATTTTCAAGCACCAGTGAATTACTGAATCACTCATTCTTGGCACTGATACATTATATCCATAATTGTTCTGCTTGAGGAGGTGACATTTCCAGAAATGGCAGTTCAGCGTGACAAAGGACACAGCACTGCTGGGAAGATAAGTGAAAGGTGACAAGACCATGCAGCTGCCAAGGAACAGGAGCTCTTTGGTACATCAGCACTAGATGTAACCAAGCATCATAGTCTTGATGGAGGTTCAAGTCAACCTCCACTGCTAATGCTCTCATCTGATTTCTGCGGTATGGATTGCAAGGAGTTAACACAAAGGCCATTACTAAAGCCTTTAAACCTGATGAAAGGCATCCAGAGTGACTGCTGGGAACAGCATAGGGAGCAGGTGGGTACAACAGGTGAGAAAAAGGGGAGGGCAAAACGGCTCAGAAAAGTATGGTCAGAAGGGGGCTGTTGATGTATCAGGAAAAAAAGTTGTCACCATAATGACAAGAACTGTGGGACAGATAAAGTGGTCAGTGGCACAAATGCTCTCACTTCGTAATGACTGCAATTGAAATATAATTTACTGAAACTTCAGTGTTTGTTTGCACCAGTTATTGTACTAGGGATCACCACACTCAAAGTAATCCCAAAAGTTAATCCATAGTTATTAAGCATGTGTAACTCCATATGTTGCACATACCAACCTGATTGTTATATAAACTCATAGAACCTAAAAGATATATGTACCTACACCCAGCCATTCTTTCCTGTGTAAAGGCATAATGTATTATGATGCTCATATATAAAATGCAGCTAAGTTTGAAGAATGTGTGTATTTCTACAGATGCACTTGGGAAAAGAGCACATTTTCAATGTGTCCTAAGAGCAAGTCCTTTAACAAGAAAATATATTAAGTTGCCTGTTTCAAGTGCTGTGGCTTCTTCAAATGTAGCTGTGAAAAACGCCTTTTGTCATTCCTCCCCAGTGCATTCTGTTGTGACAAGGCAGTCATGTTACATAACGTGATGGGGCTGATACCAAATAGCATGTGAAAGGTTTGATCTCTTCCCCATTTAGCACCACTATCCTGAGCTGAGAGTCGCTGGACTGAGGAGGGTCTTTTTTTTTCTCTTTAAAGAGAAGGAACAAAGGAACACTCTGTTTGAAAGTCCTTTCATAACAGCTGCCACCGGAAATTTTGCTAATATTTTCTTTACATCTGTTAGCTGAAAACCATCTTCATCTCTGAAATATGCACATTGTTTCTGGCTCCCTCTTTCCACTGCCTTATCAAGAGCAGATTTTTATTAGGGTCTATAAAACTGTCTTTGGGAAACTTAAGCATGTAATCCTGTATGGCTCATGGCAGCACATGGTGAGGTGCACTGTCAGTGCACTGTCACTGACCCACTGGCTTGACCCATTTACTTCTCCATGCTGACAGCAGCAGAGGAGAAGGAGAAAGGAGGGCACTGGGAAGTCACTGCAAGAGGGAGGAACCATCAGGGACGTAGGAGGCTGAAAAGCAGGAGCTCTTTCTCTCTACCACCATGTATTTTTGAAACTGTTGCAGTTTTAGACTCCCTGAATCCACTGTGTTGAGAAAGCTGCATCTTTTCAGAAGTATACTGAGGAATTACTTCCCCTGCTATAGATTAAACCACCACAATGTAATCCAAAAATGGTGTAATCCAACTGCTCTTAATACAGTTATCCCAGAGATAGCATTGGCCCATCAGTGTAATTGCTGTGGGTTAAGTTAACCAAGCTAACTGGAGATTTACTGTGTAACAAATAGTTTTTTGCAAAGAAGAGTTTGAAAAATTAAACAGACTAGTCTTTCATTTAAAAACTTCCAACCAATAAACCCAAACCCTCTGTCTTTCTGAAAAGTAAAGCATTTTACTGACCTGCCTGAAACTGTTTTCACACTCAGAGGTCAGCAGAAGCAGCTGGGAGAGCACTGTAAAAGAAGAAAGAAAACAGTGGAAATTAAAAAATATAAGGCAAAAATTAATGAAACTTTACAGTTTTATCATATTTATATTTAATAAGTGTATAAACAATGTTCTTTTGATGAATGAGATTGCACAGTACAGTGATAGAACTCGCAAAACTTTCCCTGGAACTTAACCAACCATAATCCAAACCAGTACAATGCCTTTGATTACATGTTAATACCATCAGTGACACACATTTTTAGTCAAAGACTTCAACATGAGCAAATAGCAAACACAGCTTTTAAAAAGTACTCATCAGATGGAAAATAAAATAACTCCAAACATTCAACTTAATGTCAAATATGTCAGTATGTCAACTTCCTAACAGGATTGTTTCCAAAATGAGATTGTGAACTGACAAGTTAATAGATATGTGCTTTCATTATTACATTTTCCACAACTCCAGAAAGTGAGGTCATGTTTACTTTTGCTATCACCAAAACTCAGGGGACAGACTACAGGATGATATCAAGGCCCTAAAATACACTCTTGTAAGAAGACTGGGATTACTTTCCTGGATCAATCCAAGATCTCTTCTAGAGCTATGTCCTGCCCCTGATAAAACTCAAGAGTTTATGAATCACAGGACTGTTAAGAGACATCATGGTCTATGTTTCCAATTGTCTCAGTGAGACAGTGTTTATAAATTCTAATTGCTCTAGGGAAGGAGTCTTTATAACATTTTGCTAAAATCTTATTTTACAATTATTAGAGTGATACCTCTGCCTGAATTAAGGTGCAAACAAGACTATATGCTGAAGTTGATAGTATGGATTTTATTTAACAATTAATGTGAGGTAGAGAGAGATTGAAAGAAATAGAAAAAAGAGAAAAGAAATAGAGTGTCAGAGAGTAAGATTAAAAGATTTCACCATGCTTGGATCCAGATGGCATCCTGTAGGTCCTCTTCTGGTCTTCTCAGTGGCAGGGATCCCAAGGTCACTCAAAACTTCCCACTATTTATACATTTCAGCAAACAAAGGAATCAGTGCTCACCAGCTAAGATTTCTCTTATCTAAATGTTTCAGTTATTCCCTGACTTCCAGTCTAGTCAGTCCCATGCTCAGTCTTCCTCCTCTTTTGAGTTGGGCCTCATATCTTGAGTCATTGGGCTAATTTTCAGCACAGCTGCTGAGTTGCCTATCCTTGTGAGTACATTCTTCTCCTCCAGTCTTGTTTAATTGTCCCAAAACCTAAGATAATTGGACAATAGTACCACCTTTATCTTATCTCAAGTCAGGTGGCTTAACTCACATCCAAATTCTCAGAATCCAGGAATCATATTCAGGCAGGGGGTAGAGGGAGCAGATCAGCAGTTGCTTCTTTGCACTGTTTGCTACAGTGGGCAAAGTCTTTCTTTGATCTTAACAGCATTTGAGGCAATTAAATCTTGTACACATGTGCTAACAATTCTTCAGATTTTCAACAGTGCATTTGCATAGTGCAACCTCTCATTTATTACTCAGCTGTGATACCCCCACTGTACTCCTTCAGCAGTCCTGTCTACCTCACTCCTATCTCAGTGTACTGGTGATTCAAATAATGATGAATGCATAGGTCTGCTTTAAAGACAGGCCATCCAAAAAATGTAAGCTTCTACTCTCTTAGTATTCTTTCTGGGAATAGCACATTTAGTCCTTTGGTACAACCCTTTTCAAAATGTGTTCAACATTATGCAAGTCTTACTCCTGGACTGAAGGCTAGGAGCCAATACTGGTCCTGTCTCCATGGCTTTCCAGTCTTTTGAGGATTTAGTCTATTTGTCAAGGCTGTAGGGATCCGTTGTCCAAGTAATATGAAGTACCTGAACACTGAAATCAAACTGAGAATTAATGGTAATCATGACATATAAGCATTATCTACTTAGCCTAGAAACAGAAAGAGAGCAGGTTTATAAGTTGTGTTGGTAAAGTATGTAAATGTTGTAAAATCATGCATATTCTCTGTGTGTGTTGGCTCATTCAGTAATTAGAGAACTTCCCCTTTTGGACAGTGACAAATGAAAAACTGCTTCTTGTGAAGAGAAACTGGAAAGCACCAAAATTGTTTGTAGATTCAAATGATCTGCAGGTTCAAACAGGCTTGATTTTCCCTAATCTCTCTGGTTGAAGATTAACTAAAGGCCAATTGTGTACCTATTTGGAAGCTGCATATTTATTCAGAATATTAACTGAGTCTTAAGACAGGAAGAATAAAGAGTGCCTTCATTCAAAGATACTAAACCTCAACTGTTCAATATTCATATCACTTAACAAAATTAGAATTATATAGCAGAGCCTTGACTGATTGTGAGTGAATGAATTACATGGCCAAAATGGAGTTCCAAAGCAGGACGCTGGAGAGGATGACTGAGTTAGAGTGTAAATATTACAAAGAGAAATAATTATATTACAGTGTCTCCCAGACATTATAACTTATGATTTTGATTCAATTAAAATAATTTCAGAGCATTTTAAGTGCAAGGAAGAGCACTCCAAGCCAGTAAAGCTATGAAAATTGGCTTCACAGATGGCTGGTTTGTTCTATAAGAAAGCAGCAGGTCTACAGAAAACTTTCAAAATATCCTCCTGATAAGTCAAAATTTGAAGATCTGATAACAAGGTGAGGAGGACAATCATACAAATTACTTCCAGGAAGACGGCTTGGGGAAACAATTACTCATTAAAACCACTTTTTTTCTCAGAGACTCAACAAATTAGTTCTTCTGCAGGAAACACTCACATTTTTGAAGCTGTGTTTTCTAAGGATAGAGTCATCCATGGCTTTCTGCCCAATATATCACATTTAAGATACTGAAGACCAGATTCTGGCCACATGTTTATGCTGATAATAAAGTAAATAAAGATGAGGTCTCTGAGATTACAACCTGTTTTGGAGATGGAACAAATACTATGCTGAAAATTTTGCAGAGGTAAACTTACATCATGATGGGATTTTTATTCTCCCTCTCTTCCCAGTTTGTTAGATTTCTTCTTTCTTACTTTCCTGTCTATAAGAGATCTGCACTTGAATTACCACCTTAGTTTTTGTTATTGTTCTTTGGGACTTTCCAGGATGATTATCAGTTAACCAGAGGCAAACTATAATTGCAAGGTTTGTACCATCGGTGCTGAAACATTCAGATTGCATAAAGAAAAGATTCCTACATCTGTAAATGTATTGTTCACATTGCTGTAGAAGGCATCCCATGTATGACACTTATCTGCCATGATGCCAGAAGAGCAGTGTGTCACTCAGTAGCTCACACCTCACATTAACTATTGAATCAGGTGCAAGGCAAGCTGCCATTTATAGTGCTTAATATGTTTCCTGTAAACGTGCAGGAAGTATTTGTTTGAAGTTCTGAAGGAAGCAGTATTGATGTTCACAGAGATGCAACAAACTACTTGATGAAAGAAATCATTTTCAAGAAAGAGTCCTATGGGAGAAACAGAGCCTGTTTATTTACACAAAGATCAAAGCAACTTTCATATGAATTGATGCTAAATATTTGGTATTTGAATGACTAGTAAAGAACCTTCTAAACTTCTAAAGGAAAGAATAAAAATGGGAGACAAATCCTGATATATAAATATATACATATACTCTCTGCTGGCAAAATAATTTTTTATTATTTGCATTACAGTACTGTCTAGGGTCTAGCTTGAGATCAGACCTACTCTGTCATACTGTATGTAAATACTTAGCAAAATACAGTCTTTTTTCTGACAAGCTTACCATGAAAACAGGCAAAATTCAGGAAGGAGGACAAATTCTGATTCAATTTGTGTGAATTTCCCTTATAACTTAAAAAAATATGTACATTAAATAAAATTAAATAAAATGTCATTAAATTACTCCAAGCAATGGAAATTGCTTAATGTGCACGTCAGGAAGACCAAATACAAACAAAAAGCCCCATATACTAACTAGTCCCAATAAGAACTTTCCTTAGGTTGTCCATCTATATTCACATTTTCTTCTTCACCCAATCAGGTTTAATTACAAAAATCAAAATCAGAATTCAGTTTTCCTTACACAGCTACATAGGATATTCAGGCTGCTCAAGCACAAAAATTAGAGGAAAAATGAGTAGTGCAGGAATAGATACCCATCCACCAAAGAAAACCATCTCTATGCAGCATGAACCATTGCCAGCAGCCTGAACCTCATCCAAAATAGCTGCCTCTAGCTGGCAGAAATCTGCCTCCCTCCTTAAAGGTGAATCCTGAGGTTTCAGGAGGAACTGTGCCAAAACTGGTGAACATATCTGAGTGCCAAAATTTCTGCAGCTAGGGAGGGAGCAGGCTACAAAATAGGTCAGTGGCATGTATTTTTCATAGCTCACCACCTCCTTTCCAGCCTCTAGCTGCAGATCCCTAACCCTGCAAGACCTTCCTCTAGAAACCAGCACAGTACTAACGCACATCTGTGGCTCTGGGACCGTGGTTAATCTGGAGCTGGGCTAAATTCACACTTCCTCAAATCAGAAAAGCTTTGTCCTCCTATGTGTAATGTACTACTTTTCAGTGTATGGTCCTGAATAGTCCTCATTTCTGCAATACTTTTCCCAATAGCATATTGGGAAAACACACAGCAGCACATGTGTTTTGTTCTCTCTCTTGTTCTTTATTACTGCCAATATAAAATAACATATAAAGCATAGGAAGTGTAGGGTTGTTGGCTGCAAGGAGTAAATAAAGTGAAAAATTGACAACAACCTGTAACAGACATTTATGAAAAAATCTTATTTGTTTTCTATTCTTTCACATAGTCAAAGTAGATTCTTCAAGCTACAGTCACTGGTATGGTGTTTGTTACTCTTTCTTTCTCTTTAAAGAGAAATTATGTTTTTTTAAACTTAAATAGAGAAGATTTTTCTCCCTGTGTGAAGGTTTATAATAAACATGGTATAAAACTAGACTACCTCAAACAAACAAAAAAAAGGCCATTTCCTTAAATTCCTAACAATAGGAAATCAGTAAAACATTTAAAACAAAATCTACTGTATACTAAGCCTTGTGGACAATTTCAGGCACTGTACTACAATGAGCTCAGGAGAATTGGCTCCCTTCTTTTCTGTGCCTAAAGGAGGTCATGTGCTCCATGGTTCTAGCAGCTGTAGACTTGTGAAGTGTCTGCATTAATTCTCTGTGTGACCTCAGAGGGGCTCATTTGCCTGTCATGGCACACCTGGTCCCTGTTGGATATTTGACCACTTGAGTCTAAAAAAAGTCTGGGCCCTGAAGTTCTAGTCTAACCTCCTTGCCATGGGCATAAACACAAAGAATTATCCATATCTTCCCGTGAGAGCTCAGAGACATTGATGTTATTGCCAGAAAGATTTCCTCAAAATTAATCCATTTTTTCCTCTTTTCAATTTCGACTTATTTTGTTGGATAACATTGCACTTTCTGTAACCTAAAGTTTTTTTAATCAGAAGTCAAGTTACGGATATTAAAGCTGCTTGGAACCTTTCAAAATCTACCTTTTAATTGTTTTTTAATAGCAGTTTATTGATACCACAATGTTTCACAAAATTGTATCGATTTCAACATCAGTTTTGATGGCATGTTTTTTGAGGTCATGGGTGAAATCTGTGGCAACCCTAAAAAGGCATATATAGACAGAAAGAAATATTAGAAAACTAATCTTTTCACTACAAAAATGCATGTACCTTTTTGGAAGAATATTTATTTTCCATGTTTTGAATTCAAATTGCAAAAAAAATTTTAACTGATACAATAAAACCATATTGTCAGTTCTCAGTTAACCATTATATGTGTATGTTAGGACAATCGACTTATGTCTTCAATTTATTTTTTATCAGAAATACATATCTAACAGGACACATTCTAGTGGTCTGTCTCCTCTGGGTTTGATGCAATTCAATATTTTCATTAATGATCTGAAAGCAACAGAGAGCAGGCATATTAACAGATACCATTTCCTGGGGGGGACCAAAAGAATGTTAGAGGACAAGGACAGAATTCAAGATGATCTTAAAAAATCAGAGATATGGACAGAAAATATGACAAGATTTAGTAGTGGTAAAAGCTAGATCTCATACTTAGTCATGATTAATCACTGTATAAATACGATGAGGATGAGGAATAATGGTCTATAGACAGTTCCATGAAAAAATAAATGAAGGACTGTAAGGGGTCACAAAGTGAACATGAGTCAATAGTGTCATGCTGTTGTGAAAAAGGCAAATGCCTCAGAATCTGTACAGCAGGATGTATAAGAAAGCCTGTGACTGGAAGGAAATGTGAAGTAACCCCTTTTCTTTGTTCAATGTTTGATTCAATGCTATGGCCTTAGACAGAATATTGTGTCTAGTCCTGGGCAGTATGCTTCAATAAACTCATAGATCAATGCAGAGAGTCTAGCAAAAAAAAAAACCAAAAACAAACCAAAAAACCCCAAAAAATCATAGGTTTAAAAATATGGCCTATGGGCAAAGACTAAAGGAAATGAGCAGTTTAATTCAGGGTAGAGAAGACCAACGAATGGCATTTGCTTTAAATAACAGTTAAACAAACAAAAGGGATGAGATGATTTCTTGAAGTTTTTTTCTTGTCCTAGGATTTCATGATTCCTGGCTGCTGAAGTAAATAAGACCATACTTCTGTGAAGCAGAGACACCAGCCAGAAATACATAATACCTCCAAAACAAAAAAACAGAGGTATCTTTAAATTTCTCAAACTCTTGTAATAGGAGCTTGGAGAGAGAAAAGAGCATAGCTGAGTCAGAAAAATACATCATCATTAAATAGCAGCAAAGAGTCTGTGTAATTCACTGGATAAGAACTGAAAGTCTACTTGTACCATGCCATCTATAACTTTCTCCCCCTTCAGAATTCATAGAATTAATCACAGAATGGTTTGGGTTGGAAAGGACCTTAAAGACCACTGTGTTCCACCTCCCTGCTATGGACAGGGTCACCTTTGACTAGACCAAGTCAGAGCTTAGAGCTCCATCCAACCGGGCCTTGAACACATAAAGGGATGGGCCACTCACCACTTCCCCATCATTGCAAAAGTCTCTTGAGATTTTTAATAATAATTTTGCAATCAAACTAAAAGTAATTCAAGATAAAGCTTCTATTCAAGTATAATAGTCAAAGAGATATATGAGATAGTATATAGGAATTTAAATCTCCATGTCTGTAAAATAACAACTTTGAGGTTTTATTGCAAGCAAAAATCAGAAATAAATATTAGACCCTTTAAAAAAAGTATTGAGTGATCATGTGCTGTTCTTCTTAACACAGATATCTCTATAAAATCCTTACATCTGCTCTTTATTGTACTCCTTAAAATAGGAAAAGTTAATTGGTGAGGAAATTTCATAACTAAGTACTGGGAAATGTGATGGTAAAAATCACAGCAAACTGAGCAGCTTATACAATATAGGTCCTAAATACAGTTAATTTTTACTTCTACAGTGAATACAGTTTCTGTGAATCCCAAAGGAAACAATATTCATCTTGTTTCATCCTGGAGGAAGAAGCTGCCTTAAAGGAAGGCTGCTGAGAGCACAAAGCAGTGACACAACATTTGAGATGTTCTATAGAAGCAACATACAGAGCCTGCACCATTCCTCAAGCTGCACATATTGTTCCTTTGCAAACAGTGTTTTTTTTCCCCAGTTGCCAAATGGTGAGGAAAATAATTTAGTTCATCATGTGAGTCCCCTGTGAAGGTACTGGACTGGACAGTTCTTGCTAGGACTTCCAGACAAAAGAGGACAATGCAGACAACTCAGAACAGCAGGGAGAGCATAAAACTAGAAAATCGTGGAAGTTGAGGTCTTTTGTCTCCTTGCCCAAGGAACTACAATGAACTGAAAATGTACCCAGAAAATTCCCTGCAATCTTTCCTGTCCCCAATTTCATTTCTGTAGCATGCAGACTGAGGACCAGTGTTCCCCTTTCTACTTTTTTGGTGGGACAAGGAAAGAATAACCTAGGCTTGTGTGTCACTAACAGGTGCCATTGAGACCAAATTGAAAAGGTGTGGGGCTACCTAAATAGGAAAACAATTCCCCAGCTCAGGGAAAAAAAAAAAGGTACTGGACACCAAAAACTTTGTGACTTGATAAATAGAACACGACACCAGATAGCAATAACAAGAAAAGAGTTTTCACTTTAGGAAAAAAATCTTATCAGCCACCCACCATGTGCTATAATTTAAAAGCTTTTTGAGTAAAAAGCACTGCTTTACTGCTAAAAGGTTTAAAATGCTGCCGTATGTAGACCAAAAAGTCTTGATTAGCAGTGGCAGATGAGTCAGCAGAGAAAAAGTTCACAATGCAGTGCAGCCCTTACATTTTGACATGTATTGTTAAGGGCTCCCCAAAGTCATTCCAAAGAGGCAAGGAAAGAAGGAAAAAAGGTAAAAAAAAAATAAAATGAAAGTGTGGCATAATGAATTCAACCTTTAGAATAACATAAGGGAAGGGATATTAAAATGGAGGGCATAGCATTCTTCATCATCATAGATTTTGTGGAGATTTTAGAATTAGCATACAGAATTTAGTCTTTCCTGCCACAGGGGATTCTTCAAGATGTCTATGTATTGGATTGTCCTGATGCACTCTAGGCAGAAACTTACTCTTGCAGCCAGGGAAGTAGTGTCTTAATATTATATGCTACAGCACAAGCCCTTTTCTATTTTTGAGAGAAAGAAAATGTTACATAAACACAGTAACAGATGTGCAGTAGTACTGGATGAATACACACTGTGCATCTATCTGTGACTTGACCATCTATAAATTTAAATAAGCAAAAATAATTTGATTGAAGGGCTGGATAAAACATATCCCAGAAACATGCTGGTTCTGCAAGACTCATCTACAGTTAGCTGTTCCTTTCAGAACATGATGAAGTTGAGCTCCCAGAGCAGAAGTCAAGAAGGGAAAAAGGAAGACATAAAAAAGAGGTTCTGACAGATCCAGATCCCAAGATATTTCTAGCAAAAGTCAAAACTCTGTCATTAATATTCCAGGTTTCTACAGGACTGAATTCCATGAGCATTCCAGACAATCATATGAGATTACAGTCTGGTTTAGAAGTGAGATGGTTTTCTTTAGTCTCTGAAGCAAAGTTCCTGTTAAATGTGAGAATGCAGAAGTTCTCTTGCATTATTTAGCATGGCTGCATGATGGGAAACATTTTACAGTGTCCTCTCGTTGGAATTGCTGCACTTCCCAATGTAACAACCAGCTATAGAAGTGACTTGGATCAGGATATTGCAAGAAAGAATTGCAGAACAAAAGCAGCAGCTCACTGCAAAAAAAAATTAAATGACAAGTCCACCCTCCTATTGGGGCTCTAAAGTAAAGAGCTGAGGTAAGAGTTCCATTTTCTCCTTAGACAGGGATACATAATAGACCCACAGCTGCAGCAAAAAATATGACAAAGCTTTTCTCTCTGCTTGGATAATACCAACAACAGCTTCTGTCTCTCCACACTGTGCTGTATATGCCTAAATTTTGAAAGATTACCTTCTTTTTTCTTTGTATCCTGAGCCTGAACTGAACAAATAAGTCATGAATAATTAACACTCAAGCCTATTTAAATTTCAAAGGTAGTGGAAGTCTTCCTCTCTAATTTTCTAGATTGGTACACACTGTTTTGATTCCAAAATGTTTGTTAAATCAGCAGAGGTGGAGTTCTTTCCCTGTACTTTTTGGAATGTGATCAAAGTCTAAGAAGGTATTAGGATGAGGAAGCAGTTTCCAGAAGCATCATTTTCACCACTGTGGGTTAAATCATGTTTTTTTTCTAATATAAGAATCCTACCTTTCATTTTTTACTAATATAGTTCAAAACTGACTTAAGAATATAAATAGAAATACTGATGGATTTCACAGTTTACTGTTAAATTCCTATCGTCATTTCACATCATGAGAGGTTTCTAGCCACACTGTTAAATTTTGTACAGTTCTTTACACATTATTATTTTCACTAGGCTTATTTTACTATCTTATGACTGCACTGCATCTAAACACAGAATCATAGGGAGACAGGTAGATAAAAAGTGCAGATGGTGCTAAGAAAAATCTTTCAGCAGATCTTAAGCCAGACAGAGCTCTGTGTGCTTTATATTGCAGCTGTGTGCAGTAACTGTAGACCATCATACTGCACAGATGGAAGTGCAAGTTTGAGGGCTATTGAGCATGTGGATTTTCCCAGTGTGTCACAATTACAGAAACATCTGTGCTAAATAACTTCAAGCTGATCCACAGCAAAAATTGGCAATGTTCAATAACTCTCAATATCCTCTTTTTCCCCTGTGGTGAGATGGCCTAGTGATTGCAAGTTGGACTATAGTATAAAACATGTAGCTTCATTATTTCAGGGCCTATTTAGAGATTTCTCCCATGGTATATTACCTAAAAAATCCATATGTTTTTCTTTACTTAGCTCTATAGAGCCCAAGTTTCAGAGATGCCACATGCCTGCAGCTATCATTGACTTCCATTAGAGGTGTGGATATGTAGGTTCTCTGAAAATTGAGTCCTGTGGGGATATTTTTAATTGATTTTGATTTGCACAGCAGAATGGTTTGGGTTGGGTGGCTGTTGGGAACAGTCTGGGTGATCATAAGAGAACAGAAGAGAAAGAGAGGCAGTTTGCCTGTAGGAAAGGATTAAAATCTATGAACACATCTGATATTTATATTGTGCCGTAAAACATAGAAAGCATTCATCACTTTCTTCTAGTGGAGACAGTGGAGAGAGTATTTGCCTGAAAAACTGTTACAGAACAGAAAACTTTCCCAAATAGCCTAAATTACACAATCTTCAATATATTAGACCACAATGCAGTTTAGGAAACTTAACTGTTCCTTATCTCTGACTGAGTTGGGACACTGTTTCCCTCCCTAGATTCTCTTGCAGCATTGGAACCCTGATGATTTTTGGATGTAAGTGCATCACTCAAACATGACATGTTACCAATTCCTCATGCACTGCCACAGAATGACGTTTCAGTCCTTCTTGTCTTTAATTTCATCTAGAAAAGCACCCCAAAGCAGTTACCAGATTTTTCTCACTTCCTCCCAGTAAAAGAAATAAAAAGATTAATATATTTGTCAGCTGCAATCCAATACTAAAAATTCTGCCTAATGTACATTTTTACATGTGTTGTCCAATGTCAGTTGGGACTTTCCAAGTGTATAATATTGTTCCTCAGAAACTGTGATCGTTCTTTAATGTAATAGACTCAGCAGTAGGTTTCCTTCCCTTATATCTAGTATGGTTTTTATTTTCCTCAGTTCCACCCCAATTTCTTCCAAGAATACTATTATTCACCTAAATATTTCCTTCACTGCTTTGATGTTCAGACTCTTGAAATATTAGAGCACTACTGACATGCATCTTATCTGACATTCAGCCAATTTAAAGTGTTAGTTCTTTCATCTTTATAAACCAGCCTCCAATTTTCGATAATTACTGCTACCTGTTTTTAAATTCTTCCTAGTTAATCTCTGACTCTCTGTGTATTGCAGCTACTATAATATTCTAACTACCATCACATCTGAACTACAGAGGAAGTATAATCTTCTTGGTTTATGATATGGCTCCTCAGAGGGAACAGCCAAAATCATATTGGCTTTTTATGCAGCCTTATCTCTTTGCCAGCTCTTGTATAATTTTTTTTGCACTTCAATATATATTCATCCTAGGGTGAATGCATATCTAGCTGATGTCTGAATATGGGTCTTTTCTCCTTCCTTTTTCAAAAATGTTAAGCTCCTAAGTAGGAACACTGTAAAAACAAAAACAAAACCAAAAAATAACCAAACAAAAAAATTCAAAAAAAGAAGCAAAACAGACAAAAAATCCACTGCAACATAAAGGAGGGATTGAAAGACTGAAAGAATTTCTCAGTCTTTTTTCCTCTTAGCCACCCATCCATCCCCAGTGCACACCCACCTGAAATCATCCAACAGTCCCTCTCCTAGAGTTCTCTCTGCCAACTCCAACTCTCTCTGCCAAGTTGTCAAATGATTCTGTTATTGTGTCCCCATAGCAACAAGCTTTCTGGCCTGAGTGACAGTATTTCCATATTTTCAACTGGAAAATGTCCCAAATAACTCTAGGAGCACCTGGAGTTTTCCTGCTATACATATATATTTTTCTTTTCTCCTCCCAATGCTTCATATATTAAAAGGAAGTTATTTATACTCATTGCAACAGATGATACGATGACAGCTGAGCTTTTGAAATTTGCTTTAAAATTCTGTAAATCTGTCCTTTCTGTGGAATTTATGTTCCTTTTGAAATACAATTTGTGAATTTTAATGCCATATTTAAAATAATTTTTTTTAAAAATACCAGTAAGCAACATATCAAGATCTTGATAACTGAACAGAGAAAATATATAATGTATTATGTGACACACTCTTCATGCTTTTAAAGTCAATGAGAAATATAAGAGAAATGCAAAAGAACTGATGAAAATGTTTTCCTCAAGGAGGAACCTGTTTCTAACCTATGTATATCTAATGCATTACTCTACCGTACGCTTTGACTAATCTTCCAGAGCAACAGTGTTTTGATCTTACAGACTGATTATGCATATATTAAAGGGGAAGCAAGGTGAGGAATAAAAGCAAAATAAATCCCACCAGTCTAAGTGAATTGGGTGAAATTTATACCCCTGAAAATATGGCAATTACATCAGCGATCTCACATTTTAGCAGTATTTTTCATTTAGATTATTTAATCACACTGACTTTTGAAGATGACTCCCAGTCCATTTATCATGGCCAACTAAGGTCTTAAGTGAAAGAGTGAGTGGGTGTTCTTGAAGCATGTGGAAACTACATTCATCAGCACCATTACAACATTCACATAATATCACTCCAAGTTGGCATGTGAGTAAAAGAGAATAGAAGCCAGTTTACTGTCTTTTGGACAACGTGTGGGTCTACACAGCAAATGGTGAAATCATCCCCAGCATCCTTGTCAAGTCCAGGTTTTCTGCCTAACTCTATCACCTAGGTTACCAGCACAGTGTCAACAATTTAACACCATCATACACTTTTATTTGGCTGCTTTGCTACATATTAAGCTTTCAATAATGAGTGACAACTCAGCCTATTGATTGCATATTGCTAATTTTGTGGGCTTAAGACTATTATGGTGCTTAATTAGCAACTGTTTGCAATGTTCTTTAAGAAGTTTTATTGAATATAGGTTTGAGTGTCCAAAATATACCAATACAAATAACACAAATTCACAAATTAAAAGCTTATTCTAAAAAATTAGGACCCCATATATGAAAGTTAGATATATGATAAGGAGAGAAGCAAAAATACTTAACAATTTGATGCAAGCAATTAATGATTTATTAAATAGTCAGCACACTTTTAATCTGAGTATAATGGAGGAAAGAATTAATAAAGACTATTTCAAGGAGAGAGATCCATTTCATTGGAAATATTGATTTTAAAATATAATAATTTTATGGGGCAAACCTTGTAGACTCTATAAAATAAACTAAAGTGTGCTTCATTCACACATTATGTCCTAGCAGTTCCAGCTAGTTATGCCTACATTACAGAGAATTATTTAAAGGGAAATCCTTACCTGAAGTCTGCAAAAGCACTGGGTCGAGGGAACATGGGCCACCCCTGTCCTCACAGGCAAGGCTGTCCTCACCCTCCCACAAGTGCACAGCAGCAGACTATGAATCACCAAAGATTCACAACACCCTACCCCAAATGCAAAAGCCCAAAACCTGCAAAATCTATGTTTGTCACAGGAAGAATGGAGGAATGAACATCAAATATTCCACAACATTAAACAAGTATTCAGAGAACTAGAGAATCACAGCACCACTCAGGTTGGAAAGGACCTCTAAGACCATTGGGTCCGAGCATTAACTCAGCATTGTCAAGTCTATCTCTAACCAATGTCCTTAAGTGCCACAAGTTCATAGCATTCCATGCAAAGATTTCATGCCTGGGCTTTGTTGTTACTGCTTCACAAATGGGGTTTTTCCCTACGCTTTGTGTTTAGAATGCTATCAGTTTTAAATTCATGAAAGTAGATGCTTCAAGCAGCATATGGGCTTTGCTATACATAATAATGTGATTTCTGAGCTGACTCCTCTGATATTATCTTTTTCCTATACAACTGGGCTCAGATCAGCTCACACTCCCCTGCCTGCTGTGTGGCTGCTGCATTTAAGCTACATAAGGGTTACTGTACTTGAGTGTAATATAGCAAATGAGTGCACCAGAATCCCACTGAGGCAGCATGCAGCCTGCGGGTACTAATGGTTCATCAAGAAGACCTTAAAGCCTATTTAATGCCAAAGACTAAAGATCTTTATATTTCTTTCTGCCATTTTGCAATTCATTGCAGAGTTGAAGTCAAAGAGGGAAGGCTTTTTCCTCATGTAGCAAATTAAAAAATGAACAACTGGGTATTATGTGTTTCTTTATAACACAATATGATTCATGCCTCATCCTTCATGAAAGCCAATAGTTCTTTGATTTAGAGTCTGGATAGCTATAAACCATTATTACAAAGTAATCCAGTTCAGATGAATTTATAGGACAAATCCCTTAAGTAAGGGTTCATGGCTCTTCAGCTCAAACAGCCTACATCTATCTATTTAATCTAGTTTATTCATCTATCTCTATATTTATAAAGCATCCAGTCACTGGCAGCCAGATGCCACCAGTGTAAATGTAATTTATTGACAAATAGGGGGTGAGGTTGTTGCTGACAGATACAGTTCTGTCATTAAGGAAATAAGTGTTTTAAGACATGCAATCACTGTGTTGATATATTTTACAGAATTTTATGTTCTTTCCTATTCTGACCAATTACAGTTTTTTTTTATTTGGACTGGAGTATTTATCTTTGTAAGTAATAACTGGGTGGGGTGGGGAGCACAGGGAAGAGTAGTACAGATGAAGAGTCCCAGATCCTTTTCTAAGCAGTAGTGTCTGCTATCACACAAGGAACTCCTTTACATGTTATACATGTTAGAAGTGTTGTTAAGAAATCAAAAGGCTGATTTGGGAAAAATCAGTGCAGTTTTCTCTTTTTCTTCCCTGTTATTCATGGTGACTATGTAAAATGTTTCCAAATTGGGAATATTTTCTCTGGAACTATATGTCTCATTATTTGGAAGGAATGATGACATACCTAGGTTGGTATACACAGTTGAGAATAGCATTCACAGAAATGAAATATCCACATTTAAGCTCACACATAAGAGAGCTCTTGTTTCACAAGGACAATTCCTGTTGCTGTTCCTGATAGTGAAGGTCTTGCTGTGCTACTTTTGCTTCTGCTATGAGGGGACAAGTTCTTGCCTGCAGGCGAGACTGAACTTCCAAAATTATTATGTTATTCTCTGTGTCTAGTGAGCAATGTGGAAAGCATAGGGGTTTAATTTGAGGATACAGGAGAGCTGTAAGGATTTAATGTCGGGAATTAATCACACTGCTTGAGTTCACTCTGCCACTGGTCAGTCATCCTTTCTGTGCTCACATATCGTTACAAATCATCGCGTGCTGGTATATTAAAGAAATATTTCTGTATTTGTTATATCAATGAAAATTTTATAATGGCAGGAGTTTGTTGTTTTTTTATTGTTTCAGTGAACAACAAGCATGTGAAACTGTAGCAAACGAATTCTTGGTCAGACCATAGAGCTCCAAACTTGAGCTGACACATTGTGGTGATGTATATGTAATACAGATACTCCTCATTTTCTGCCAGAAACTAGGCCATCCAACTGCATCCTCTGGAGCAGTGTGAGCCCCAAGCTACCTCTTCTATGCCTCTTCCCAAAAGCTTCAGAACAGCCAGTCCCTTCATTCTGTCCTCCAGCTGTGCCTCATTTAATCCGGATTTTGAAGTAGAAAAGAAATTGATTGCTGAATAGCACCATGAAGAAGATAAATTGAGATTTTAACTCTTTTACCTATGGGCAGTAATGACACCTTTCCTAGGAGTAACGGTATCACTCCCAATGGCACTTAATGGCTAAATCTCTGATATTATGCTATAGAGACTAATATCTTCATAGATGACTGCCCTTGTTCTGGAGTACTTTTAAGATAACAATGTAAGGGCACATACTTTTTCAGACTTCTAATATGACACAGTCACAGTCCAGGCCCTTTGCTGTCCAGTGCTTGCAATTCAACTTTATATCAGATGCCTACATTTGCTTCGTTTTTCTCAGACACTGCAGTTATTCAGATCTTTTACATTTAACTGTTTTTATTTTTTCTTGACTGTTTGATTGTTATTTTTCTCCTCACTCACTGTATACTAAAACATGTGCTCCGTCAGCCTGAAAAAAATGCAATGAAAGGTGTAATCTGGAGTCAAATTTTTGTTGCCTATAATAATTTCAAATAAAACCCATGGGTGAGTTTTTCACAGTGTTCCATGATGCATGGAGGTGCCAGGGTCAATTAGTCACCTCCAAACCTCAGGTGTGGGTTAGAGATCCTGGAACTCAGGGTAGTGCATGATACTTGCAAAGAGATTTGTTGTAAGCAGAGCCATTAGGATTCAGCAATACTGTGGAAAATCTTATTGATGTACTGTATTGATTTACTGTACCAGCAGAACCAATATTTATGCACAAAAATCTGGATAATTTGATCCAAATCCCTGTATTTGCTGTTTCTGGTGTCCATGGTTTTTTCTATTTCCAATACAATGAAAATCTGATATCTTAGGACTGAGCATGACTTCCTATGTATATTTTTCAAAAACCAATGCCCATATTAGTTAGCACACATTTTACATTTCACTCAGCTGCCTGTGCACTCAATGCATTTTTTCCCACATTTCACACGTTACCATGACCTCTAAAAGGCAGTTTTGTTATTCCATGCTTTGTAATAAGCAGCTAAAGCTAAAGCAAAACAAAAAAATTATTGTCTTCCTCTGATCTCTTTTCTGGCTTCTGCACCTAACAATGCAACCTCTATTTCTCTCTGTTCCTTTCTGAGCACACCTGACACACATAAGGTTTAATAATTTACAGGTAGAGGGCCTAGTTTGCCAGGCTAGAGACATATTCCAATTTCTTCCCACAACTCTAATGAGACAAAGCAGTCAGAAGCTTATTGCTACCGCCACATAAAATCAGATTTATGGATGCTTTTTGTCAGAAAGTGGTGCAAAGCAGTTTGAGTGTTCCACTGAATTTCTCCATTCATCTTCCAGAGTAAAGTTTTCCTGCTTGTTAATGGAAGAATCACTATTATGAGTATTATTCTTTTTTCCTAATTAAGGATCTAGATAAGATTGCCTCATTCCAAAACACACTGTGTAATTCTACACAAAACTACTGGCTTTATATCTGGTGGTTATGATTCCCAGAAGGCTGTACCTGTAGGGAGAGAGTTTTGTGTGCCATAGTTCATTCCTGGTTGACATATTAGGGAGGGGTGATATAGAACCAGTGATCCTCTAAATGATCTGCCACTGCTAGCAGAGCTCCAGAGAGTTCTCCTCGCATGGCAAAGGTTATTCTGTACTCTCTGACAATGACAGCAGAGCATACTGTGTATCCTCTTCTTTCCCAGCTAACCAGGAGATGCCCATTGACTTTTGTTTGTTTGCTTTTCTCTGTTTCTGATGTGAATTATTCATTGCTTCTGTTCAAACAGTCTGGGGTTTTGGATCATCTGAAGATGCTGCATCAGCATTATAATTTCAGAAGATGTAGTACAAAGGCAAAAGTGACTCACGTTATATATGGTGGCAGCACATCTAGCTCTAGAAATGGCCAGATCTGAGATATTATATTCTGAACCAGATGGTGCTGTCAGACAGCACAGAATGACAACATTTAGATGATACAGAAAGGGTAATGTGCCCAAGAAGTGAAGGAACTCTATCTCTACTTGCTGCATTATTTTAACTTCAGTTACAGATGGCACAGCAAAGATCATCTCAAAAGGAAAAGACTTCCTTACAGCTGAACTGAACTTAAAAGTATCTGTTGCAACATTTAAAAATTAGGCAGGCAGACCCTTTTTCCTAGCAACGGCCTTTGGCTCCCTCATAGCGTAAGGAACAGAGGATAATACAAGGAATTGTGAATTGTTGTTTGTTGGTGGCTTTTTTTTAATCTGAAAAACTACAGAATAGTACTCATTCCAGTCAAGCAACATTTCTAATGCAAACATATTAAACATAAATATGTATATAACATATATATATATATGGTATATACAGAGATATATATGTATATAACATGTCATATTTTAATAGATATTATATATTATATATTATATATTATATATTATATATTTATATTTATATTTATATTTATATATGACATGTTGTTTTCCTTTTCATATACTGGTTCAATCTCAGGTCAAAGTATTTTTCATTTCAAAATATGACTTAGGGTAGAAACAGTGAAATATTTCTGTGAAATCAAATTGAATCAGGTTGAAATTGTCAAAACTAAATTATGTGATTGACTCAAGCTATCACACATTACTTCACAAGTCAGAATTTTTGTTTTGTGGACAATTCTTTTAAAATTATTTTTCATCATAATTTGTTGTCCACAATTTCTCCCCATCTTGAAAATACTCATAAGGAAATACAGTATTTCTTACCCAGTGCTGATTCAAATATGAGTTTTAGCAGCAGTAGACCAATTATCCAAAATGCAGACTTTTGTTCCCAAGTATCTCAGGGTATATATTCTGCATTCACCCCACTTAGAACCATAATGCTACTAAATGACTGGACTTATATAAAAATGAAGCACGATTTTTGTCTTCTCTTAAACTCAAAGTAACTTGGCTTTGAACTACAGAGGCCACATGCCAAACTATCTTCTTTCATCCGAACTAAAGAAAATAGCACATCAGTCCATAAAGTGTACACTAAGACTGTGCCAAAAAAAAAAGTAACAATACTTGGGGCATTTATTTTGCTTGTGGCAGACAAACTCAAGGAAGATGAATTTAAATTCAGAAAATTAACCACTAAATTGATAATGAGGAAAAAAAACTGTTACAAAGTTAAAACTCCTACTTAATGAAATATGCTACTTCTCTTCCTGTACAAAATTTATTAAAAACACACAAATAAAAGGGGTTTAATTTTGCTGATCTCAGCTCTCTGCAGCCATCACAAATTGGCTAGCTGACAATTTTCTAATGACAAATAGGTGGAACTTTTATCTCTAATGGGAAAACATAAATAAGATATTATTTTAGAAGTTTAGGACTAAAATACAGTCTTTAATCATTTAATGGATATGCAGAGGACAGCCAGAAAAGTTAGAACATTTTTACCTGTTGCAAGCAGATCAACTCCTTACTATGTTTGTTTTGAGCTGTATGGCACGTAGGTCTCTTTGTAAATGATACAAATTTACTTTTGAATGGGATGGTTAGGAGGAAGTATAAAAAATGAGAATCTTTCCAAATAAATGCATGGATGCAGGGAAAATCAACATGGTGTAGATGAATCAACACAGAAGCAGGAGTCAAGAAGGAGCAAGGGAATGAAGATATTTGTCTTTCAGGGGAGCATTTATTAGGACTGACTGCTTAATGAAAACAGATATTTTAAATTATGAAGTATAAAAAATCCCATATAAATTCAAAATACTTTATTATTGGAAACTTGTTTAGGCCTAAATTTTCTCAGTCACACAAGGAAAAGAATTTTATTGAACACACGCCCTCTTCTCCTGAAGCATTATACATTTGTAGAATTAGAATGGATGGGAGTATTGCTTTCTGTTCCAGAGTGAAAACACATTCATATGCTTTTTTTGCAACATTTCTTTCAAAATCTCATCTACATTCTTCCAGCTCTAGCAAAAATATGGCATCCACCAATAGCTAGTTTTTGCTTGCTTGTTTGTTTTTTCAAAAAAAATGGCTTTCAAACATGATAAACAAAGCCAGCAAAAACAAATTTACATTGGCAAAACTGCATCTCATAATGGTTTTGCTGCTGTAGTGATGCCAGCGTGGGGAAGAGATATTCACAATACTAGCAGCAATGTTGAGAAAGTTAAGCTAAGCAATGTTTTTAACCGAGGTATATAAATATATACCATGAAAAAGTATAAATCATCCAATCTACACCAATGCATGCAGCAACAAAGAAGAGGAGGTGGAAGTCACTGTGCAGCAATTAAACTGTGACACAGTTACCTTCACAGAGGTGTGGGATGACTTGGACAAGAGAGTGCTGCAATGGATGGCTATAGACACCTGGGAAAGGAGAGGCAAAGGGGCAGAAGCAGGGGGGTAGTCCTGTATTGTGGAAGCAGAGAGCTGACAGAGGTGCTCAAGCCACTTTCCATCATTTATAGCAGACCTAGATAACCAGAGAGGTCCAAGCTAGCTTGAGGCTAACCAATGTGATAACTACAAGGACTGGAAAGAGGTTCTGGGGAACTACAGGCCCCTCGGTCTGACCTCAGTGCCAGTGGAGGTCATGGAGCAGATCATCTTGAGTGCCACTGCCTGGCATGTACAGGACATGGGCATCAGGCCCAGACAAAATGGCCTCATGGAAGGCAGGTCCTGCTTGACAAAACTCCTTGTATGACAGTATGACCCACTCAGTGGATAAGGGAAAGGCTGTGGATGTTGCCTGTCTAGACTTCAGTAAAATCTCTGACGACATTTCTCTCAGCATCCTCCTAGAGAAACTGCTCATGGACTGGATGAGCATACTCTTCACTAGCAGCAATGACAGCACGAGAGGAAATGGCCTACAGCTGGGCCATGAGAGGTTTAGATTGAATCTTCAGAGGAAGTGTTTTCAAGCGCTGGAATAGGCTGCCCAGGAAGTGGTTGAGTCAACACTCCTGGAGGGATTTATGAGACACGTAGATGTGTCACTTTGGGACATGGTTCAATGATGGACTTGGCAGTGCTGGGTTAGAGGTTGGAGTCAATTGTCTTGAAGGTATTTTCCAACCTAAATGATACTGTGATTCTATTCTATAAAGCAGACTTAGTAATGATATGGAGACAGCTACATCTCCCATGTTCCAGGTCTGATACACTATTTTTTTTCTTTTACATTAAGAGGTACTGTGTAAAGAGAGTTATCCTGCTGATGGATGAAAGACTTAATCCATAAATAAGCAAAAAACTCATGACAGTTCCATCTGTCATAAAATAATTGGAGACAGCTGCAAAAACACATCTGAAGTAGGGATCAATGATTAGGTTTACCATTCTACATAGTTCTCAAAAGTATGTATAGGATTCTAGCTCCTGAACAACTTGCCCTTCATTGTTGTCTCTAATGACTGAACAGGTGTCTTAAAACCTGTGACTGAACAGTGCTGACTCCTGACACTGTTCTGTCAGTAGGTGAATGCATACAAACTCCACTGTGAAGTCCTCTGCCACCTTAGCTGGGAGTTACTGAATTTCTAAGAGCTTTTCCAAATCCAGTCTGGCAGTTTGGAACCCATCCTGTATAACCCACATGAAGCTGAAGACAGTTTCAAAGGCTGCAATGACTGCAATACACTGAGATATACATTCTGGACTGCATATTGGAACATTGTAGAGAAAGGTACTGCCTGTAATGAAAAATGGGACTAACTGAAAACTGGAAACTTACTGCTGATGAGAAAATAATTTCAGAGTTCCATAAATTATTTCCTTCCAGATATTTTCTCAAAATAACTTGTTTGTTTTTCTTTCTTCCCCCAACACTTTTCCTTGAAACCCCCTTGCTGGGGTTTTTTTTTCCCTTTTGGTAGAAATAACTTCAGTCTCATGTACAATATGGGATATCTATACTTCAACCTTTTGATATTGCATCACTTCCCACTTCCTCCTGTGTTAGGTAAAACTCAAATTATCAAATATAGAAACTGCCCTCTGTTTTAAGCACTTCTTCCAGGTACTTTTTTTTCTACAAAGACTCAGGTCCCTCTTCAATAACGTTACTCCTCAGCTACCTAACTCTATCAATGACTTCACATCACTGCATTCTTACCCAGACAGGATTGCCTCAAAAGATCTGGACAGATCAAAATTCGCCAGTGGGCATCTTATATTGGTAAGGATTAATGAATTTTTCTCTCTGAGGGTCACTAAGTTTCCCCAGACCAAAGTTTATGCTCACAGTTTACAAGAGCAGGAGTGACATGGCCGCTGACAAGTACCAGCAGCATTATTAGCTCTAACAGACATGCTGTCCAATCCAATTTTAGGCTCTGCAGACCTGCCCATAGCTGCAGTTCATGAAAGGTCAGACCTGTCATTTGTGATCACCACACAAAAAAACAGATTAATGTTTCTGTTCCCATTTTGCTGGATAAGTGTGGCTTCATTCACTTGCTCTTTCCCCTGGAGTGTTAGAACAATCTTCATTAGAGTCATCCAGAAAGCTGGGATAGACAAATAGCTTATATGGGAGTTTTGTCTCCTCCCCTGCCCCGCACATTCACCTTTTCCATAAGGTCATATTCAGAGGACGAGTAGGGGAGCTGGCCTGAGCCTGGAAGCACTAGCAATACATTGCATTATTCCTATTTGATGTGGTCAAAATCTGCATCAGTTCTGTCAGTCACCGATGAGCAAGAATCGCTCTCATTCTGTGTTATGGCCTGTGGCCGCAGGAGCTCTGAAAAAGTTTCTTGTGATCTTTCCAAGCCTCTTGGGATTATTCCTTGACTTCTTGCAGCACCTTCTAATTGTTCAAGTCCAGGTTTGAACAGGCACCCCTGGGCAAACTCACCATGACAAATCTAACTTTTGTGACGCCAAGCACTCAGTTTTGCTCAAAGTCCTTTGAAACATCTCTACTTTGAGGCCTTATTTAGGGTTAGTGCTTCAAATGGTTCTTAGTAATGTAGACACAAGTACTTGCAGAAAGAGAAATTCTCCCTGAGCTCTAACTTCAACCAGTAGTCAGAGATCATCATGCTGGTATGATTGTGGTTAGTTTTATCTGACATATGGCATCAGTGGACTGTCCCTCTGCATGATTTATTCAATTTTATCCCCTTAAGTCCACCATTGTTTTCTTTCTTCCCATAATTTTTTGATCCTTTCTGTTCCCCTTGTTTTATTATAAATATTTTCCTTTTCCCTTTGGATTGCTTTATAAAAATAGATCACCAAATGAAAGTATTGCAGAGTGGATAGCTAATTGTACTAAATTGACAGCCTTATCTGTTTGTATGCTATCATTACTATTGTTATGTTTGGATAGGCCATAATTTCTTTCATCTTTTAAAACCCTCAGGGGCACTTAGGAGAACTTGTATGGCCAGTGCAGTCTTGCATAGAAGAAGGAGAAAGAAAACTCTCTTTATCTGCTACATTGCAGTTTTGGTCACGGCCCACAGCAAAAGGCAGTACAAAGCTGCACCATCCTGTGGAGGAAACTGGAGGAAATCTGGACTGGACACCAAGATGCCCTGGAAGTATACTACCTTCAAAAGTCCTGGGAACATTTATCATATTTGACTAGTCTGAGGAGAAATCTATTACTTCCTTTCTACTCTGCTTCAGGTGTTGTCCAAAGGAAACACCACCAAAACTGCCCATTTGCCCCATCTAGAACCTCTGTGATGGAAGAATATAGGTGATTGTAATGTCCAGCTGTCAGGAGGTGGGTCAGTGTGGAAAAGACCTTCATCCTTCCCCATGGCTTGTTGTCTTTAAAAACTCCTACAAGCTTTTGGGAACCTCCAATATTAGCCAGCCATCAGATCTGTATAACCATGTAGAAAGCTGAACTCTGAGCATCTCCTCTCCCAACAGCCAGAAAAAGTATGGCCTTTCTGACCATTGAGAATTTAGCCTTCAATTCTGGCTAGGAAAAGCCACAAATCCTGGAAAGGTGTAACCTCCCACGGCAGGGGGGTTGGAACTAGATGATCCTTAAGGTCCCTTCCAACCAGACCATTCTATGATTCTATGATTCTGTGGTTGTGAACTAAGGATTTTTACTTGGCATTTTCAACTTTGAGACCTTATCTTGTGTGCAGTTTGCAGCCACCAAAGGACCACAAAAGGCTGCCTTTGCCTGGTAAATTGGGGACTCCTCAGAATCCGGAAGGGCTGTCAGTATCTGTCCCTTTGAGTAATACAGCGTTTGCAGAAAGCTGAGGCTTAGTAACTTGCTCTGCCATGCTTGCAGAGCTTTGCTGTGAACTCAGACGTGGCATGTTTCAGACCACAATGCGCAGGGATGTGCGTCCTGCTTATTGAACTTAAAATCCTTCCTAGTTTATAAAAGACGGAGCAACAAACAGGAAGGGTTGAGCTGCAGTCTATATATAATGGATCTAAGAGATATCCTTCTGTCGTGCTGAGACTTGATTACAGCCTAAGTGCTGTCAGAAGGGCCATATGTTCCATTCACAGCATGGCTTAGCCCTCTGCGGGCTCAGCAGGAGTGGGCAGCAGCTTGGCAATTTGTCCAAGTCATGAATTGACTAGGATAAAGAGATTAGGGCCCTGATCCTCGAGTACCTTCCTCCTCTGAGTGACTTGTGTGAGTGTGAAGTAGATATGAATGGGTACTGCTTGGCCTTGATAGTGATTTAGCACCACTTTGGGCTTATTCTGAAAAGGTGAAAATTACTGTAGAAGCAGAAGATAATCATTGACCTTAATTCCTGCCCTGCATTTCCTTTGTGCTTGTGTGCTTCTTCAACGATTTGTCTGCTTCTAACTGCTACATTTGAAACAAATTGGAGTGGGGAAAGGCAAAGGTGACTGCGTTCCTTCTTTGCATTTGAATCTGTGGTTAAACACCAGGCATCTGTGGTCACTAAAATCAAGAACTAACGCGAAAAGCTAAAGCTTGCTTTTAAACAAAGTAAGATTAATAGTATAACTCAAAAAAAAAAAGTGCCCTAAAAAATTAACGTTCTCTTCCTCCACCAGCCTTCTAACATTATTTACTGCTCTGTTCTCCACTCCCAGACTGTTTCTGTAATGGTGTTTTCTGCAGTGCCTTAGAAGATGGCTTGTAGGCTCACAAGTCAGTGGTACAGCAATATTTCATGCACTACTTCAGAAATGGGGATCATGTCCAGAGCCCTAATTTTCATGCAAATTACTGACTCTGTTTAGAAAGGTCAGTACTGCAAAATGCTAACAAAATGCAACAGCAGCTAAACCTAGTGGAGTTAAAGGCTTGCTCGTGATTTTTTTTTTTTCACAGAGCCCTGTAAAAAATAACCCTGTCTCTGTCACAAAGAGCACAACATTATGATCTGAAATAAGATTTCTATGAGTCAGCTGAGAGGTGGATAATGTACTAATTTACTTCCATCTAGAAGAGAGAAGGAATAAAACGTCAATCTTCCCTTGATTTTTTGCTCTCAAAGAAACTGAACATAAGTACGGTCCCCTGAATCACAGGTATGAATCAGAATTTCACACATTTTTTGTGGTAATTGGCACCACACTCTTTTCTTCAAAAGGGCTCCTCAATTAATGCAGATAGGACAAAAGGAAGAACACTGGCATATTATAACATTAAGCTTCATCTGTACTAAAGGGTCAACTTAATGCTAGCAGGTATAAAATTCTATTTTTTGTCATATGAGGGGAAATTCAGTCTATGAGTTCCTTTAACACTAGACAGAGCCTGGTATTACAGCAGTACTGGAGTTTTCTGAGTATTTTTTTCCTTGGTTTAAGGAAGGAAAAAGAACCCAAAAATTTTGTTGTTGTTGTTGTTTTGACCTAAATAAAATGTGTAACTCGACTATTCACGTTTTTAACATTAAAGAAATGGTGGTTTTTGTTTTGTTTTTTAATCATCACTTCAGTTATTTTAAGTGGTTGGCTTTTCAAAAATAAAACCAATATTTTCTTAATTTGGACTGAAATGTACCCATTCTTTTTCCCTGAAGTTGTCATTTTCAATTAATAGGTTCCCTAAATGCAGTAACTGTCTACACAAACTTGCCAGTTTATATGAAAAAGAGAAAAAGAGCAGCATAGAGGAAAGCTTATTTTCTGAGTGGTTGGGGTAGTCTGATGATGATCCATGACTATCCATGATCCCTATGATCTGAAGAAATGGAGGATTTAACCCTTAGTTCCGACTAGCAAAGCGTACAGGGCTGTGGATAGCATTCTGCTTTCTGGCCTCTGACCTTAAGGTTTGTTTGGCTTTGAGATCTAAAAACACTGCAAAGCATTTGGTGTAGTCCAGCTTTGCCATTAGAAAGTATCGAAAAATAAAAATTCCTGAAGTCCAGTCTGTAAAAGTGGGAGAGGGAGGCATGTGTTCAGACGAGGTGCTGAGCTTCTCTTGTTCTGCATGGTGGGATGGTGAAAGCTAGTATGCTGCACCATCAGCTTCAGGGCATGGCTCATTCCATGGGATCCACTGCTAGCAGGGCTGAAACTCCACCGCTTAGCAAGTGAAAAGCATTATTGCAGTGTGCCATGTTGGGAACTCTTTGCCTTTTTTGCTATTCAAAACCTCTCTGAAGTAGAAAAAAATGGCAAAAATTTATACCTTTTTCAATGCACCTACTTAGACTGGGCTTCATTCCATTTTATCTGCACAAATCTGTGTGTTGTGTACAGCAAGAAATACCAACCTCTGACAACCCAGTTCCTAGTGATTCACAAACAGAGGGGAAACTCATCACATACAAACCTATGGACACTAATTTGGTCACCTCTAGCATTAATGACTTGAACACTCTCCTTCCTACTGACTGTCCTGCTATGCCCTGTGGTAGTTCAGCTGCTCTCTTCTACTTCCCGTGGGAGCTCTGCAGTATATTTGGAATAAAGCCCTTGGCCTCCAATTTCCCCCATTGCTGCTCCCTGCTCGTAGGCTTCTGTGGTTTTCAAAGGTTATCTGGGAAGGAGCTACTTTGGAATCTGATTACATTTTTATTTAGTACACAGAAATGGCAGGTAAGCCACAACAGTGTCCCTCTGCTTTGGAAAAGTGCCAGGTTCAAAGACCATAGAGCCTTTTATAAAGCTCCATTACCAGAATAGGTTTCAGTCCCACACCATTCAAGCCCATTACACATGTGCTCCAACAGACATTTTCCCCATCCCTAACACAGTAGGGTACAAGGTGAGATGGATCAGGATCAGCAGACAGGTATTACCACTGCATTCTCAAATTAGAGTGAAATTGGTTTTGTCGATTCTTTCATTGTACTCCCATGGAGAAAGCTTGTCCTCAGTAAATGTTTTTGGTTTTTTTAATCAAGTGCATCAAGTGAGACTTCAGAAGTACTGAAGGTGTGACTTTAAAACAGCCTGTATTCTTTGTAAAATTTTGATAAATATGCACATTTAAATGGTATCCAAAACTAGGAAAGCAGTATCAGAATTCAGTATCCTCACATGTGTTTATCTTTATAGCTATTAATCTATTGCTAAGCTATAAATCAATTAGGATTTGAATATTGCCTTTCATCTGCTCTTTTCCTCTTCCTAAAATAGATCTCACTCAATAACCTTCCTATTCTTGGATAAGAGGTTCAATATCCATTGGTATCCTTTCTCTTGTCAGACATGAGGTTATTACTGAATAATGATGATAATTAAAAGTACTCTAACTGATCTGACTAATAAAACAAATTTACATCAATGGTGAAGGGCAAATCTCAACACATTGGGTGTGGTTTAGATAAGCAGCCAAAAGATTGATTATCCAAATGTTATCCAAAGGCTGTGTACTAAAATGGGAGCATCAAGAATTCAGATGAAAATCTCATAATAGCAGCTGCTTCGTGGTAAGTTCCTTCCTGCAGCTGGAAAAAGAACTGCTGTAGTTTATAACTGAAGGCAATATAACCATTGATCAAAATGGGCTGATATATGATGCCTTCCCAGCGCTTCTCAAAACCATAATCACAGATACTGACACTTTTTGGACATTGATTAATAGTTATCAGTGAGGTGGTGGGACTTGTAGGTTTCCATTTTGACCACTGAATATAAATAAACTCCATTCTAGAATTTTATGAGAAATATAAGAATATGTTTATATTAAAATATATATAAAAATAATATTTTATGGTATATTCATATTTTCATTTGTAATAAAGATTATAAATTTATATTATTACTTATATTGTCATATATAGCACATTCAGCTCTCAGCTCTAGATTTTCCTTACTTATGAGCACTGCTCTTTCCAAAAGCTAATGCACTGCCTTCACAGGTCCAGGTATACGCTAGCCCTGTTTGCTTCTCTGCCAACATAAATGCAGGCATTCCTTTTACTTCAGCCATGTTAGCTTTTGTTTACCAGTTAAACTCTTTTCTGCTTCAAACCTTTGAGTAAATCTCTCCTCAAATCCTATCTTGCCAAAAATGTGTCCGAGAAATCAGCCGATTTTCTGGAAACTGACTGAAAAGACAGAAAA
>VWZP01009941.1:733746-793167 GCA_013396995.1 Dicaeum eximium | reverse complement strand
AAAAAAAAGATGAAAACAATAAAGTGGATATGCTTATTTCCATGGAAGAGTGTGGTTATTCAGCCGTGTGGCTCCTCTCCCCTCCTTTCACACTGGCAGAGTCCACCATGCAGCAGTGTAAGCACAACCCAGATGTGACCCCTGAGGTGTGCAGGCAGGCATGAGAGTATCCACCTTACCAGTCAATGGAGCAGCTAAAATTCCCCTCTACTCTTCTGCCTACAGAGAGTATTCTGCCTAATGATTTTCAGTGCCTCCATGTTCTTGCTGGGAAAAATAAATTTTAAATAGCTGAAGGAAACAGTTTTGGAATAAAAGGCTAAAACATCTTGATTTAAAATGGTTTTTTGTTTGTTTGTTTTTGTTTTTTTTTCCCAGAAATTTGAACATGACAATTAATAGGCAAAAAAACCCGCATCCCGTGAAAAAAAATTCATATAAAATCAAATAAAGTATTTGCCACTAATAGTTGGCCTTGCTTTAATCCTTTTTCAAAGAAACCATAACTCACATCCATAACTCACAGGTCTGTCTAGAAATCCTGGAATTTGGCCTTTAGTTTTTGGATTCAAAGTATATTATTTTGTTCAGAATTAGTGAATGATGTCAATGTTACATTGTTCCAAACACATGATGACTAATGTGAGCTGTATCAAATCACTTACCTTCCTTTTTCGTCTTCAATTTCCTTGAATAAGAAAAAGGAAAAAAAAAAAAAAAGGACTCCTTAAAAATAATAAAAAATAGAAGAAACCAAGAAATTCCTTCAATTTCCTTTGAAGAAGCCTTTCACACTGAGTGCATTAAAAATACCCCCACAACATAAACACATTCATATAAAAACAATTTCCTTAGATAGTAGCATTCTTTATTCCTCTTGCTATTATTAAAGATGCTGGTGTTTGAACAGCTTTCTCCCTCACAAATCAGCTTTTCCCTCTGCTGAGGGAAGTCATAACCCTGTGTTTATGACATCTCATGCTGTTTCTCAAAAATAATCGTTGTGCCACCAGTGCAGAAAAGATCACAGAGCCGATGAACTTTTAATATATTAAGCACTTACTCTGATTCGAAAAGCTATATTTTCAAATTTGATGCATCCTGGCTTTCAATTTTACATGATCAGAATAATAGGTACCTACATGCCCTAAGTGCACAAATTGGAGTACCTGTGATATTGAGCCCTTAAAGTGAACATAAATAAGGGTGTAAAATACAAAGGATTTGGTTCTGGTATGTAAAGAAAAGCATTTCTAAGGTTTGGGGTATGTATCAACTCCATCAGCTTCTGTTGAACTGAGCAAGAAATGAAGATGCAGAATGTTCTAAGATATCCACAGATGAGTGTTTAGTCTTTACCTTAATGGTCTCTCTTTCAAAATACCACTTCACCTCATGAGAATGTTGTGGGGTCTTTTACTGTAAGGGTGACAAAGCAGTCAAGCATGTTGCACAAGGACATTGTAGAGTCTCCACCACTGGAGATACTAACCACGTACCTGGACACAGTACTGGGCAATTGAGTCTTGCTGGTCCTGCTTGAGCTGCAGGGTTTGGACCAGAGGACCTCTGGAGGTCACTGCAGGGTGCTGTCATTTCCACTGTTTACTGTAAGAAGCTGCTCTTACTTGCTATAATGTAAACTAAATGAGGCTACCAAGATGAACTACTAGCAAAACCATTTATTTTTAATAGGAAACAAAATTACTTAGGTAAATGATGGAACATAAATGTGTTTTCTTCTGTTGAATCGTGGGCATTATTTTTACATTTTCCTTACCATACTGATGTCTTTTTTAAAACGTGAAACAGTTTCTATGGTAATTTTCTAATTTTAAAAAAGTGAGTGAAATAGCGCTTCATAAAATTTATAGAAAAACATGATTAAGGTAAAATATATTGTTAACAATTTTCAGTGGGAGAAATATGTCCATCACAAGAGAAATCACAAGAGGAAGGAAAAAGCTTAAGCAAAACAACAACTTTAATTCACCTGAAACACTATTCTTTTGATGCATTATATTAGTCAGATGAATCCTGTAGAAAAAGGAAAAGAACTTTCCTTTTAAATAATTCTTTATGTGCTCCAGAGTAATTGAACTCTTGGTTAGGGTATGTGTGGTCGAAAATCAGTGCATAGATAACTTATTAGTCAGCCTAGAGCCATATTAACCAGTAAATCTGACTTAGAAAAAAAAAATTAACATTACTTTCAGCTCTTCAAACAAGTCCCCATACTTTTGATCTTTGCAGCACTGCCTGGTGGCTCCCTGCTCACCCTAGTGAGGACACAGAGGGTAATTCTTTACCTCTGGTCCCTCAGCTGTTCCTCCAGTGTGCCACCCAGCCCTGACACAGCCTCTTAGTCAGAAGGATGCATTGCCAGCTGAGAGCTGTATGGAAGACCTCTGATAGAATATAGAATCTCCACATTTTAGAAAAAAATAGCAGCAGCCTTTTCCCACAAAATTCTTCTTATCTTCTGGCCCACAGGTACAAATTATGGAGGCTTTGGAAGATGGGGATTACATATTTAAATCCCCTGCTGACATGGAGAGTTCTGACTCATAGGCTAAAGGTTAAGGCTGAATGTCTTTGGGATGGAGTCTGGATGCAGGTACATCCTATAGTCAAGTCACACTTATGGACTGACATTTAGTACCCTTTAAATTTGATAATATTGGCCTTCTACACTGCCACAGTACCAAACCAAAACTAAGTATAGGTACATAAGTCCAAGCCATTTTCCAACTTATTATGGTGACACTAGAGGGATGGTACTTTCAATTTTTTTATTGTCTCGGTTTGCAGACAAGTCTGGATTACCATTTGCTTTAACATAAAAAAAAAAACAACCAAACTGATTTATCTTACAAATTAGAGTCACCGAGAATGTTACTTCCAAAATTCATTAGAAAACTAATAAGAGTTCCCACTGAAACTAAAAGTTACTGCAGCCTCTTATGCCCAGGCAGGTTTGCATGGTGATGGGAGCCACCCAGTTACACTTGGAGCATTATTAATTCAAGTGATCCAGAGATGAATTAAGTACGCAGAACACCTGTGAAACAGAGCAAATGTGACACAGAAAATGCTGTGCACCATGTCATCAAGTACCTCCTGCAATAAGTAATAATCTCCTCCGTTTTAAAGAGAAGCACAATGCTCCTCCCTCCTCAAATGGATTATTTTCCATGTCTCACCCTGTTAACATTTAACTGTTGGAAGTGGGGGGGGGAATCAAAGTATGGGCAAGGCAAACTGGGATATTGACAGAGAATGAAGGGACCCTGGAGGAGAATGTTGATTAATTAGGTGACAGGTTTGACACCAAGGATTAGAGAGCAATATCTAGTTTGCTTGTTATGATTTCTTGGACAGTTTTGTCCTAACACTTCTTTAGGAAAGCAACGCAAACTCGGGTTCTATTGAGGACCTAATTCAATACACTTTTCCTTCAGCTACCCCATCAGACAACAACGAAATCTCCTGAGTTGCTTCATTGTTGTTGTTGTTTTGCTGCTTGATTGTTTGTTTGTTGGGGCTTTTTTCTTGATTAATGAGTCTTTCACATTTCTGGAAATAAGCTATTGTGCATGTAAATTTTGGAAGCAAGATGTGATGACTAATTAGATCTAATGTGATCACTAAGCTGTAATAGGCCTTGTGGAAAAAAGAATCAGATGGATTTTTGATTAACAAATCAAGATTGGCATCAGTATTAATATCATTTTTTGCTGAGACCAAACCTTGAAATCAGTGAAAAAATACAGGTCTGATTTTATCTGTGTTACCCATAGATCATAGAAGCTGCATGAATGTCGCTAAGGCCACTCAAAAATACTTATTGCCTTCCTTGTTAATGAAGAGCTCTTACAATAAATCAGTCCTTACATGTTCAAGTTTCACATTTTAACAGTTTTTCTCACTTTTGGCTGCTAAATTCCCAAGATAAATATGTACGGGAAGAAAGTGGAAACTGTTCCTCCCAAAATTAAAGCTTTATTTTCTTTTTTTTTAATCATTTGCTATACTATTTTTCCTCTTAAACAATACGAAGTATTGGGGGGAAAAATGAAATGTAACAGCAATTGCAATTTCAAATTATTTTAAGAATATCAAGATGAATATTGAAAGAGAAATAATGTTAAAATGAACAAATCTATGAATGCAAATTCAGGGAAGAAATCAGATAAAATTTTCAGATTAAAAAAATTATTTGTAATGTCACTAGAATATCAGAATGTGAAAATCTAATAATTTTTTTAAAAAAGGTATATGATATATAATTAAGATTTATAAAATAAAGCTTATATGCTAAATTTCAGATAGGTATATCTTCTTTTTCCATCTCTTCTGCTAATTTTTTTGACATATTGGAGTTCCTTGCCTTGTTTTCGTTTTTCTAATACATGTGATCGATTTAAAATAAAGCTAATTAACCCCATGTTAAACCAACTGACTCATCCAGATTTGAAAACTATATTAATATAACATGAAAATCAAGGTTAAAAACTTTGTAGCTTTTCATTAAGTTCCATGGATCTTTCCCCATTGAAGGAGTGTTAAATCTCGCTCTCTCTTCCCTTTCTCTTCCATTAAAAAAAAAAAAATCTCTGCAAGGACACCTAGGAACTAAAAAAGAAAAAAAAAAGTTGAACTGCTTTGGCTCTCAGCAAGTATCAGTACTAGTTTCATCACTGATGTCCCTCCAGCTCCTTTCTCTGTAGTTTTGCAAAACCATGACTAACATAGTTCAGATCTTTCTTTGTTGCTTCTCTGTGAAAACTCAAATTCTGTAATAATAAAGCTTAAAACCAATAAAGTTAACTTTTGTGTTCCAGATTTTGTATAACATTGTTTGATCAGGTAAACACAATTAGGCAATTAAGAACAAAGAAACACATGAAGGTCAAGCTGAAGCAGTCACTATGTCTACCATCAGATTAGGATCAGATTAAGTGAGACTGAACTGGCATTTGCTGTTCCTATTAGATTTAATTCTGACCAGTCATGAGGAATTATTTTAGGAAGTAATAGGATTAACTAAGCAAAAACCAAGACGCAGCATTCTCTTTCTTTACTACAATAGACGCGTTCTTAAAAAGCTTATCAGCCTCTTATTATTCATTCATACCAATGACTGGTTCTACTAACAGACACTTGTGGCAAGAATATAAAAATCATAGAAAAAACAAGGCAGAACACAACTTGCATATCTGTATTTGGAAATGTTCTTAGCTAACTGTGTCTGACCAATAAAAGACACCTGAGTTAACAGGAGATGAAAGATTTCCCAGATACTTATGTTAACTTTCCAACCTATAAGTATTTTTGTGTCTTTTATGTTTTTTATTGGTTTTATGGTTTTATTTCTTGTTTAAACATTTTCAGAAACAAGAGACTTAGATGGAATTCTGTGTGTGTGTGTATACATATTCACAGTGGTCATGGTAGGGAGAAGAAAATCCTTAGCATGTGATCTATTCATCTAGCACAAAGATGAGAAAAGAAGTACCAGTATTCTATCTTTGAGCATTGAATATACATGTACACACACATATTAAAATGAGGTAAAAAGAGGTCAGAAACTGGCTGCAAAGGTCAGGCAAAGAATTCTTCTTCAAAGAGAAATAAATTGGGAGGAGAAATGGATTTTCTGACAAAGGAATGCTTTCAAGTACACAGGAAAATCTCAATTTATTTTTCTTATTTCATTTGCAAACCAAACATCTCTCCATCTCCCAAAATAAAAAGCTCTGTTCTGTTCTTGTAGGAGCTATCAACTTCTAGTCTGAATGAACAGCATACCAAGAAAAGAAGCATACAGCATACAAAGAAAAGAAGCAAAGGAAGCAGATTCACGAATTCCATTTAAAATGTCAGAGTAGGGCACAAAAGTAAATGTGAGCCTTTCACATATGAAAGGTCTTTTTTAAAACAGCCTGGTTTAAAGCATCAGTCTGGTGAGGTAAATGACATAAGTAGGATTTTGGAAAATTCCAGTCCAATAGCACTCATGAACCTGTGCTGTGGGAAGGGGATCTTGCTGCAGCATAATTGGGCACGAGGAACCAGAGCTCCATCACTGCTCTGAAATGAGGAGACATATTTTAGTGAGCACAGTAATTGCTGTAAGTATTGTCAAGACAAGGGCTACAGATTAAGTAGCTTTTGCAGATGGTTCCCTAATGCTCCACCTATATCTTCTGTAAGGAGCAGAGAGAGATCATATGCAGTAATTGTTCCCTTTGTGTTTGGGTGTGTGCAATGTGGCCAAGTCTGTGGAACGTTTGATTGCAGATACAGGGCTTTTTCAGCAAGAAGGCTCTTGTAATTTTAAAAATGTAGAACACTTAACTGATCCCTGCCAAATGAGATTACTTTAGTGCTAAGGTGTAGCTGAGATTGGTAGATGAATCTTGAAACATTGGTGAAATCACTAACATTTCAAATGCCTACTGTGCATTGATTTTCAGGACACTTTTACTAATCATTGATAGTACTGTTTTCTATTGGTTAGCAGGTTTCTCTGTGCATGGGTAATTCTGTGCAGTATTTATGTCTCAGTCATAAAACAAAAGACTCCAGAGCTTGAAGTGATGGGGGCCATTTGAAAACTACTTAGTAAATGGTTAATTTTCAACAATTAGCAGCTAAACAATCTAAATATAATGAAAGTTAGGGATCTTGTCAATAATCAATATTTAGGGAGAGAAAAAAAGTATGGGAAATGAAAAGAAAATTTAAAAATTAAAAAGAAAATGGGTTAAATTTCTGAATATATTTCCATTTTCTTGTTTGCATTTACAAATCTAACAAAATGTTCTTGAAACCTTACATTTCACTACTTTCTCAGTAAGACCTGAGCTGTCTACTTGATCCAGTTAGCTCACAGGCAGCTCCAGGTTAAAGAACAACAAAAAATCCTGCTTGCACCCTCCCCCACTCACCAAACCCAAACAAAAAAACCAAAAAACCACTAAACCTTAGTTAGGATATGCTAATCTCCTCCTTTCCCAAGCAGTTACTTCAGTTACTGTTGGTAATTCCTTTACAAATACTTTAATCAATTTGGAAAACTTGCATATGCAACAACAACAACAAAAAATATTACTTGCTCACAGACTTTAAAGCTAAATAATAAATTGAGATCCCATATGTTTAATACAGCAAAATTAGTTGTATCTCAGTATTCTACTGTTTTAAGGATATGGAGGAACAAATTGTAGTATTTTCATCTCCAGGGAAAATTATGGAGTTTTTGTGTCCAGATGAATATCCCAGACATTTTCCAGCTTCAGTTGCTGAGACAATAAGGGAAAATACCAGCCTCCACACACAGTGGTTTCAGTGATGGAGAATTCCAGAAATATGCAGAAAGGAGGAATTGTGGTGCTCTGGGTGGCAGATTTGGAGAACCTGAACACACCACAGCACATATGTACCAGTCTGTTTGGAAGGAGTATCTGACCACAGATGTACATCCATCTCCTAAGCAGATGATGAAATTACCTCAGACTTTCTGACATCAGTGGCTTCTTTTTTGTGAATCAAAGTGCAGATCAGGGAAGGAAATACCGCTCATTTTTTGCAGTTTATGTGAGACATTTCGCAATAATGTACCAGAATTGTGTTGGCTTTTGGACAGGCCATGTAAAGAGAATAAGAGGGAAAAGTTCTTTTACATTGCTGACAAATGTATATATCTACACAAGCAAAGAACATTGACCACAGTTATCCAGCCAGAATTCTTTAAGTGCTCCCGCAGGCCAATTGGGTCTGATAAAAATGGACACAGCCCCACTCCTGTAAATCAATAGACATCTATGTTACACTACAATACATGAAAATCTAATCAATTATTTTACCAACAAGTGGAATTTTTAACATCAGAATTTTTAGCATTTTTGCAACTGTTCTTTTTCCTAACTAAAGACCATGGATGAGCGAATTCAGTTTTGTTTCCTTCCAAACTACTCAAACATTATACATTTAGATCTCAACATTACTTGCATTCTACTTAAAACAACTAATAAAAAAAGAAAAGAGAGGGGCAGACAGAGGGTAAAAAAAGTAATTCCCAAATGGTCTGAGTCAGAGACTGTCTATTTAGAGTATGTTTATTCAAAACCTAGCACAATGGAGTTCTGTTTGCATGAGTGGCCTCCTCTATGTTACTGTGATACTAATAATAAATTGTTAGAACCACAGAAAGTTAAAATTTTTATGCATCCAAATGACAAGGAAACTTTGACCCCATTTTCAAAAACACCTAAATTGCCTTCAGAGTCTGAATGCCATTTACTTCCGTACATACAATGGCATTTTTCAAAATATTACCTAAGATGTAAAAATGGATCAGTAACTGAGCCAAGTCTGAGATACTGTGAATAAAGAAGCTCAGAGAAGGCAAGAGGGAAATCCAATTTAAATGTATAACACCTACACACACACACACATACATGTATACTTACAATCATACATGCACACACATGTCAATTGAATTTACTCTGCTTAAACAGCACAACGTTCTCTTTGTCTAGGAAGATTTTGCCTTAGCTCAAACATTTTTCCAAGTGGCAAGTAAGCTTACACTACAAGAAAAACAGTACTTCTGAGCACTAACTGCCTTTATGAACTCATAAAGTACTTTGTGAGGTGTGCAAAACTTCACAGAAGCAACAAAGTATTTGTTACACAGGAAAAAAATATTCTAGCGCGCAAGCCTAGAATAAAATTTTTTTGCGAGCCTTTCCACTTCCCCTGCTGTCTTCCTTTTAGTTTCTCTGCCCTGACAGCTACTTGTGATATACCACACATACTGCTGAGTCTCTGCTGAGCAAATTCAAAGCTGCTGTAGGGTAAACCAGGCAAGTCATACATATTATTTAAGGTGGTCCAGATGGCTATGGGAGACTTTCTAAATTTCTTCCCTAAAATTTAAAACAAGTTTTAAAATGTAAAAAAAAAAGAAAATTACTCAATCTTTGCTAGCAGCAAGTAAACATTTGTAATATTGGAAAATACTGAGATATGCACTGGAAAATTTTCTCAAACTTGTTTGGTTTTTTACAATTTTGGTTTCTAATGAGAACTTCTCAGATTTAAAAAATGAGATGACCCAGTTTTTTCTACATCATATCAAGGCTCTATCAAGTAAATGTTTGATCAGGCAGAAAACATTAATAAGCCTCTCAGTGAACGGGAACTTCAAACCAGAGAAGTTTTGCACTGCCAGACCCTGTCAGACATGAATAGGATTACTCAGGGGCTGGCCAGCTTCTTGCTGCCAGGATTTTCCCAGGAATAACATCAGGAAATTTTTTATTTCCAAATTGGTCATAAGGCTCTTTGGAACCCCACATTTCCAACACACAGTCAAGAACAATGGATAAGCTTAGCCAAGCCATGATAAAGGTGATGATATCACCACTGTCATGAGGGCAGTTCTGAATTCCACTTCCAGAAAGTCTTTGTCTTAATATTTCCCTGAAATGGAGATTTAGGTACAAACAGTCTGGATGAGTCAAGATCAAGCGAAGACAGAAATAAAGCTAGTTTACTAGAGAGATTTTTTAAAGACCTTGGCAGAGAGTAATTTGAGAAATAAGGTTTGCAGCGTAATTTATTTTAATTTATAATGATATTCTTTATTGCTCTCTATTCCTAAGAGGTTTTCCTGCCTTGTAGTGTTTTTCCTTCTTAATTTTATGCTCAACAGAACTATTTCAACAATGTCTTTTTGGTGGGAAGCTGATCCTAGTTACTGGTACCCCTGTGACCTACAAAACAGAAGAGTAAAATGCACCTCCATAATTTTGGCTCCAAAGAAGAAACTTGGTCTAGAGGGGACTATCATGGACAGTCAGCTTCATCACACAGACCACAGGGACCTCATTAGGCCTTAAAATCCACTTTCAGGAGTTGTTCAAGGACCAAAGCCATTCTTTAAATCTCCCAGTTCTGCTGACTACTGTGCACCCAGGAGGCTACATCCTTCCCTGTGGCAGTCCACTCCAGCTGTTGCACACTTGCCAGCAGTGCCTGCAGAAGCTCGACGACTACAAACTCTGATTTTCAGACAGCCTTAACTCTTCCTCCTTCCAGCTACTTGATGCTGAAATAGCAGGCCATCAAGGAAGATTGCAGGTCCCAGCCATACTCATAGGCTTCTGCCCACCGACCTTCCTTTCAAGCTCCCAACTACTAAGTAGTTCCATATTCTTTTGACATAAACTTGGGGGATATATATTTTTTTTAATGAATACTAGTACAAGACCACAAGTACCACAATTGCCTTGCAACTGCACTTTTCCATTAATATGCTATACTCCTCCGTGAATATGTTACTCCAAATATTTTCCAAGGGGATAAATGTCCACTTCATAACCTGTTTGGACTGCTTGTATTAATTAACAGCTTTTTTATATACTGGTAGGCTGGATTAGGATTAATAGATTATGAAGACCAGTCAGACCTAAGGCATTGCCAGGAAATCCAACTGGGTCCTGGCTGACAAGTATAGAAAGTCATCCAAACTACACTAAGAAATAAAGTGAATATAGGTCATTGCTAGTTAATGGCTCTTTTGAACCAAAATAGAGTTTCACTGTTCATGCATGTTATTTTTATGATGTATTCAGGGGCAACAAAGCCTGTCTGCTGTCCTTATTGACTTCAATTTACAATAGAGCTATTTCACCGTCCCACTCTGTCTGTAATTCAGTCACAAAAGGCCATGCACTGGAAAGTTATTATTATTTATACACACCATGCCAGTGCCTAGGCACGTAATCAAGGATCGATTGTACTGTGTGGTGTACAGACATATAACAAAGAAAACAGCCCCTGCCTCAGGCACACGCAGCCTGTGTGGCAAGTACAGCAGGTAAACACAAGTGATAAATAGCACAGGGCTGGATAAGTGAAAAATAAAATGCATCACATTTATCAGAAAACAGATGTCCTAACTTCCTACCTAGATTTTATATTTGTCTTGTCTTTGGCATCCCACTCTAGCAGTTTGTTTTTTAAGCTCTTTCAGTATGAAACTTACTACTTTATGCTCACATGCACATAAATTCCATGAATAAAAATATCTTAATTACTTTACATATGCTTAGAAACCATATGCATTGCACAAAATGTTAAAATTGGTGAGGAAGACTAATGGTAATCACAAAGCTTTGCATGTATATCAGAATGCATGTAATTATGAGTGCATGTAGGTGTTTTTACTGCATAACTCAGTTCATTGCATGTGTAGAGCTAATACATATTGAAATACTTCAACATCATTATTCTGTTTTATACTTGTAAGGATAGGAGAGTCACTGGAGAAAAAAGCTGGATAAATGGGTTGCAAAAAAGTAGCTTAGACAGCTTTTAGAAGTTAAAAATGAGTGACAAAGTCACAGTCTTGAATCACTGTCCATATATGTACTCACTAGAAAACTCTCCATAATTTTCAACATAATTGTTGTTCATGGTGTATATTTCATCAACCTAGTTACACTGATTCCAGGGAGAGATGCCATTTTATAATTGATGGATGACATTAGGCAAACAAGTGCAGCCTGACATTCAGGTCTAGCAATCACAGAAGGGCCAGTAGCAAAGTGAGTCAGTGAAAAATTCAAGTACTGTAAAATGCTCTAGAATTTAAAACATCTTTGTCTCACTGAATTCATTGAGCTGACCCTTCAAATTAGACTGTGCACATCTGAGGTGAAAACAAGATCTGTGGTCCCTGCACATGCAATGCTTGGGCTGATGACCAACAGCTTGACATGCTACAACTGTTAACTTTCTCTCCCCATTCCAGTTTTAGCAAGCAGAAGGTCAACACCTACTTTATGTACTTGATTAGTTACTGATATCTAACTCCTATTTCTTACACATGGAGAAATGTACATGGACAGACCCAAAACAGAAATGGAAGCAGAATGAAGGCTTGCTGACACTCCATCTGCTGCTGCACTAGAGACACTTTGGCAGAGATGACATCTGTTCCCAGATGTTGTTTCTTTTGCAGACAGATCTCTGGGAAGAGCCCACATATACGGAGAGTAAGTGAGGAATGATTTAACCTACACCTACCCTACTATGTAAAATAAGGCCAGGGCAGAGTCAGAAGTACAGTAAAGTTCTGTACCAAGATTGTTGCATTCTCTTATTATTATCACACTCCTTAACAGTTTTGGCACATGCCAGATGATGCCTGGATGTGGTTTGTGGGACAGCACTTGCCAGGAGCTGTTTCCATTAGCCTGACTGAACACTGTGATACTGCCTTCTGAGAGGAGCAGACACAAAATCCAGATCAGTAAATTCTCTTGGTTGAAAACAGTCTGTGTTAGGAAAATATTAGTCACAAGGATCACATTCATACTGCACCTACTCTAAGCATCTTTTCATGGTCACTGCTGGTAGAAAAATCCTGGAACAGACCTGATTAGGTCACTAAATTAGGTGTTAAGATGAATTCTGTATCTGTACATGTGTGTATGCACACACAGACATAGGCAGACACATACATACCCCCAAAAATGCAAAGGAATGCTTTGAGTAGGTGTTGTAAGATCATAAACTTGGAAGGTCAACAATTAACACTAAAATTTTCTAGAGGTTAAAAATTTTTCATCCAGAGTTCAAATAAAAATTTGAAACAGAAGGTAAATGACTACAAACTAACCACCTCAGAAAACTAAGTTCCTTATCCTTGATCTCTCATTGGCCAGAAGAAAAGAGTAAACCAATGCATTCATATTATATGCCTTTTTTATCCCTGTCCCCCACTGAGTAAATGATAGTTAAGCACACTTAAACATAGTATCTGAAAAGAAAATGAGCATTTTTTGCTGGTTAATTTGAAACGTAGCTTTCTGATTAATTTTAATGCAGTTATTCCCTTAGAAACTAGTTTATTAGGAGAGGCTGTAAGTGCTACACTTCTTTCCTAGATGTTGTCTTTTATACGTTTTCAGATATTTTCCGTTGCTGTTTTCAGAAAAGGAATAAAGCACTCTGATCACCAAATCTATGTACTTTGGGATCTGCACCTCAGAGACTTTTCATGAACTTAAAAAAAATGTAATTTTACAGAGTTGAGCCAGGAAAACAGAGACACGAGGTATTGATATTAAATAACATTGAAAAATACATAAATCATTTTTACCTCTCTGCTTATACTGAATGTTTTTATCTTTCAACACAGTCTGTGTGTTCCTTTTTGTGAAAAGGGCCTTATAGCTGAAATTCTGTGCACAGGCTGAGGATATTCAGTGGTAAAATGCTTTATGTTTCTTGTGTAGCAAGAAAGCAGCCATTCTGCCTTAGTTAAATCGAAATGTCAGTGATCACAACTGATTGTGCCCAGATTTTCTGTCATCCCTGTTAACTGTGAACAGAGGGATCAGCATTTGGCACCCAAATTAGCAGATATGGCCAGCAACATTTTGTGAGGATTTCAGGAACTCTTTAGGTGACTGTTCTTGCTGCTCTATAATGACTGTAAACAGGAAAGTAAAGCAGCCATGGAATTCACAGATTCCAGGCACAAGTTTCAAAACCTGCGAAGATTTTATCCCCACATGACCACTTCGAATTTTTTTTTTTTTTTTTGTCGTCTCTTCCCCCTCTCCCCTTTAAAAAAACTAGAGAGATTCTTCGGCTGTTCTTCTGAAAACTTGACACTTCTTTGTCTGCTCTTCCAAGGGGAGGGCTCTTTTACACTGTATTCATCTTCAAGCTGGGACTGCCAATTATAGCTCCACCTGGGCTCAGGAATAAAAGATGTCAGACTGCAGCCTTTGTCCTTTTTTGACTGCTTTATACTGCTATTACATTGATTGCTCTTTGTTTCTCTGCAAATGGGGGTTTACAATTGCAGTCCACCCCCTTCCCTCCTTCTACCACACTCCCTACTCCTTGTTACAAGCTTTTTTTTTTTTTTCTTTCCTTTTCTTCTTTTTTTTTTCCACTTTTGATATTAATTTTTGGTAGATGTTGAGTTTTGATAATAATCACTCACCTAACTCTGAACTACTTTATGAGGTTTTAAACCACACTTAGAGACAAGCAAAGGTAAGTCAGCAGAGGGATCAACACAGACATATCTCTAACCAGGAATAATTCAGCACTCTATGTCTCATTTACACCTTGTGATTATGACTGGTTTTAATATGATTTTTCTCTCCAGTTTGGAGACCTGATATGTATTCTTATGAATTAAAAGTGGATCCCTGCCCTTTTGTGGTTTGTTCACATCTGTCCAGAGAGCAGATCAGGAAAGCTTTAGCCAACAGTGGCAATACCACACTATAAAGATTAATAGGGTACCTGAAAAGCAGCAAGGACTTTGAGTGATTTCAAGGATTCCAAAGACTCAAGAAATCAATTTCAGTGAAAACGTCCTTGCTAATTTAGTACCTGATAGTATTTGACACCTCTGTGCTCCAGTAAGAACACTGAGCAATATAAGGATTTCTGTGCATGCCTTTTGCAATCAGGATTGTAAATTAAAATTAATGTTAGCTAAATCCATACAGACAGAAAAGTAAAGAATACCCTTCTAATACCTATCTATTCAAAATAAAAGTTTGCTCTATTGTTATCTTCACATCCAGCAAAAAGAAATAAATCAGCAAAGGAAGATAAATTATGGACACTGGCTAAGTAAGAGTGGAACATTGTTGAAACTATTAAATCTTGCATATTGTGTCAGAACTGCTGCAGCATTCCCTTAGTACTGAAGAACCATGTGAGGCTGCTGGGGAAAAAGCCCACAACTCCTCCTGACATGAGACAATTTAGATGCTAGTTGACTTGATCTTGTCATTGTTTCATTGCACATTAACAAAAACACCAGCTCATGCTAGATGCTCAAAATAGGATAAAAGCAATCCATAAAATAAAATCTCTCCTCTGATGATGCTGTAGGTATTAAAATTCTGTTTATAGTGAAGGTTTTTATATGTCCTAATTACATGCTGGAACTAACTATTGTCAGTTCTGCCATGCTGAAAGAGCCTTAATGATGACATTATATTTGAATAGAATTTTTAAGCAGATCTAACGTATAAAGAGATGTAATTAATCAAATTTAAAGTTTACTTTATCTAGGAATAAAGGCCTGCTATATCATTCCCTAAGACTATTGCAATCTTTTTGATGCAAACGAGGTCTAGATCTATGAACTTACAAAAACAAAATAGAAAAGTAAATTACAAACATCTTAGAGGGCTGCAGAAGGGACAAAATACCTAATAAGGGACATATTTCTTCTTCCAATAAGTATAAAAGACTTACCCTCTTATTTTATCTAGGAAATATATTTCATCAGCACTTACAAGATCATTATCCACATCCCATTTCTAGCGTGCCATACAATTTGCACATGGAGGAATAACGCAAAAGCAAGCAGATGAAGAGGGTTGAAGGGAGAGTGATGTGATACACACCATTGGATGACATAAGCCAGATGTGTAAAGGTTTTTTGTCAACCAGTTGAAGCTTTCACACTGCATTATTTCATCTGGGGAAAAAAAATTATCATACTGGACTCCTCTTTTTCCGATTTCAGGTTAACTGAGAGAAAAGATAAGTATTTCACAGAGCTTCACAGAAATCTGGTACAGTTTGCATGGATTGTATGCATACACATTTTGTGTGTAAATACATATATCCTCCTTACACAGACACACACACACACCACAGAATATACATACAAAAGTATGTATAAAGATATAAGGACAGGCACACGTGACCAGCAGCACACACCAGTTTAAACAAACAACAACCAGTTTAAGCAAACAACATCCCTCTGCAAGGAAAGAGAAAACTGCTGACCCTCAAAGCTTATAAACATTGTGATCCTTAGCTGCATGCCTAAATAAATGTTTTAAGTTCTAAGGCTAGCTATGATTAGCTCAAGTTAAAGCTTTAGGTTTTATGTTTGGATTGTACCTACCGTCCATCTTTCTCTGTGTGTCTAGTCTTGTGGGAATAACTCAGGTCAGTCACCGAGGCACATAGCAGTGTGAGCAAAAGGCAAAGCAGAGAGCAACCCCAGCTCCCCTCTCTCATCACTGCTGCCTGTGCTCTTCACCTGCATGCATTGCCTGGCTTGGCACTGTGCTGCTGCACCCACATTTAAATAAAATGTGTCTAATGAGTGAGTCTCGCAGATCTATTTTATATTTGTTATGTTCACTGGTCTCATCTGCGCTAATATAAGCTCATGAAAAACTTGTTAAAGGGAAGAGAAAAAGAAAATCAAGCAGTCAGAATTAATAGCTGCTGAGCTACTGTGAGTGTGCCAGAAGTGGCCCTTAAAATACAATTGCAAGCTAAAACTCAGAAAGAAAATTCTCAAGCAGATACAGCAAAGGTAGAGGGAGGTCATTTGTGCTATTCAGATAACCATCACATGGAACTGTTACTGCCAGAAAAGTGGCATTTCCAACAAAAACATCTGCTTCCTATGACTTGTCTCAGTAACATCCATGGACCATACCAAGAAAATGTATTTGAAGCAGAGGTGTGGGAGTTAAAATCTTTATGCTCATTATTGAATTTGCTTCCATGTTCATACAGGACCTTGAACACCTTGTTAAGTGTTGCTAAGCTAGTGGCTCATCATCAGCTAAATAAGCAGATTAAAAGACAGAAGAATTAAAATAGAGTTGATCTCACTCATCAGGAACCTGTTCTGGATTAGAAATATCAACCCACCTTCTGCCAGCTAATTTATACACATTAGTGCTCATGATGTATTTCACAGCTCTTAGATAAATAGGCAGACATGGAAAAAGGGCCACTCAAAGACCATGTTTTACTGTGCTTTGTGCTGATGACTCATTATTTTTCTGGGAAAGAAGGTCACTGCCTCTTGAATCATCAGCAAAATGGCAGTAAATTCTGATTTCAGACTGTGTGCAGTGCCTGGGGGGAGAAAGGAGAGAAAGTAGAGAGCATTTTACAGATGATTCCTGAGAATTTTTTCTATCAGATTTTTCTCCACATTTTTGTTGAGCACAGGCAGGAGGAGAACCTGTTGTGTCTGTGAAAAAGGCCAAAGACCTAGCCTTTGTACCTTGTCACTTAAAATTTATTGGAAGAGATCTTCTAGAGGCCATAAACTTATCTCCAGAAAATCTCATCTTCAGCACTTCTTTCCAGGTGTCCATGTGGTTTCTGCAGCTTCATGTTAGTCTCTGTTACTGCTACCACAGTTTATTTGAGGTGTGTGAGGCTGGAAAGGCCAACTCCCCATGAAGGAACCATACTGGACACTGTGGCTCTGTAAATGGGAAAAGCTGTGAAAAGTAACTGAAACTGAGGACTAAGATCTTTGACATCACTACACTATTTATATAAACTAGGTACAAACAAAGTCACAATCTACTCTAGGTCTTATACCTGGCCTTAAAAAATTGGCCTGTTCTGATTCCATTTCTTTTTTTTTTTTTTTTTTACCATCAGAGCTTGCTTAAAAGATATGAAATATTCTAAGAAAAGTAGTTACATCACACCTGAACCCTTCGTTGTTAAAAAAAATACATTTTGATTTATATTATGTTATTATTCTACAGTCTCCAAAGTGATGACATTTTAAACTTCCCTGCATCGCAGTATCAAGTATCAAGAGGTGTAGTTATCTATAGGTTGAAGTAAGTTCAGAAACCTGCATTTCTTCCATTTGGAAACCTTGAAACAAAATGTGTACATGTCATCAGTAGCAACTAAGTCACTTCCTTGTCAGCACCTTGGAGTTTTAATAGATGGATGGTGCCCATGCTCTTTTTTTTTTCTTTTTTTTTTCTTTTCAAAAAAGGAGCTTTCTGGTCTGCTGGCTTCAGGTTCCCTAAATGAAATTCTTCACATACCCAAAGCAGGAATTGGGCACTTCAAAAACCTGATAGCTTTGTCTAAAGAAAGAATTGTCATTGGCACTCCTTAGTGCTTAGTTGTCATTAGTTCTTACAGTTGGTTTCTATGCTTCAAGCCTCAGCAGTCCAACTAGTCTTTTAAATCCAGTAGATTCACAATGCTGAACCAGAATCTGACCTAATGATTTCCCCCTCAAGTATTTGCTAAGCAGTGGCTAAGTTTAATACAGTCTTCTCTTTTCTGTGTATTTTTTGCAGGCAGATGCCTCTGGAATTAGAGCAGCACATTCATCCAGAAAACTAACTAATGTCAGGCCAGCATAAATTATTAGACAGCAGTTCCAAATTTATTACAAAGGGCAGTTACCTCAAAAATAAAGTTTAGGTTTGCTTTTCTTGATTTTTTTTTTTTGGTGGATTTAGAGGGTAGGTTACTAATTTCACTTCACCCCCTGCTTAGCAACTGTGAAAACAAAATATGTCATAAAATGGCATACTTAGCCTAAACATTGCTAAATTGTAAACTGAACATAAGTGGCACATTCATCACGTTTTTGAAAGCATTCACTGCTCTCCCTTACCCTATGTTTTCCCACCTACCAGCACTCCTCAGGGCAGAGGCCAGACCACTGTGAATCATAAGAGTGGGAAACAAACACTGTGGAGATGGAGCCCTGAGGAAGAGAGATGACAGCCAGCATAGCACAGCCACAATGGTAACGTCGGGATGGGAAGGTGGAACCACATGTCAAGCCCACAGCTTTTTATCCACTCCTGTATGAATCAGAATATTGCTGAAAACCCTGCCTGATTTGTGTTCTCTTTGCCTGTAAACTCTGATTGGAGTTTACATGCAAATTGTGTTCTGTTCTTAGCTAAGGTTTTTAGTAGCAACAGCAATAAGTCAAAAGTTTACACCTTTGCACGAGAAGTCTGCTAGATTAAAAGGCAAATTTATTCAAAATTCAATCCAAAATATCTAAAAGAATAGATTTAGAATATCTAAAAGAATATCGAAAGAGTAAGAATATCTAAAAGAATAGAAACAAAAGCTGTCTGTTTTTTCTGTGCTGGTGAAGTTCAGACCTACCAATTGAAAGAATATTGTATGGAGCTGCTTTCTAATTATTTACTTTGTATGTATGTATGTATCTTATGATACAGAAGTAGAAATTAGCTTAATTCCTGTTCAGTATTGTTATTTCAAACTGTTTAAATTAAAGCAAGATTGGGGAACTATTGACCAGAGCTTGATTACCACCAATAATACTCTTGGCTAATAATCCAACTGAAAATGGAAACCAGACAGGAGGTAAAATTTTGCTTTCTAGGAAGAAAGTAAGTTCCACCAATTTTCTTGTATCATCACCAGAGACTGGACAGAAAGGGAACAGGAGAGAAGCACCTCAGCATCTGGCTGCAAGGCAGTGTCAGGTCAGGTCTGTGTGCTCATGAAGGAAGCAGACCAACTATTGCACTCTGTGTGCCACAAAGCCATCTCCAACATCAACAAAATCATGGTTTGCTTCAAATCCAATAGCAGAAGGGTTTGTCATAGGTTTTTAAGAATTTGGGGGGTTTCTATAAAGTCTGATTGAGAAGAAATGTACATCTGTTTTAAATGAACAGGGAAAAGGATCCTGGAATGGAAAGGCAGGGCGAACATTGGAAGAAAGGCACATAAAAGATAAAATGAGAATATGAAGAGCCATTTTAGGGCTTGCACTTTACCCTGGAAGTTTGGAGAGAACCATACCCTATGCGGCCTTGTCCACACTGCCTGTTGGGAATGATATAGCCATGGCCTGAGCCATGTCTGATTTTTCTACTGGAAAGTGCTGACTAGCAGGGAACATGCTGACTATTAGGAATCTAGATAATTAGTAATCTGTGCTTGAGCTCATTCTCTGGTTTGGTTTCACATAGCATTATGATTTATAATTTATAATGTTGCAAAACACACAGGCCAGAGTAATGCTCATTACTCCTAGAGATTTTCCTTCCAACTTTGAAAGTGCACAGTGCACGAGACACTGGTACTGTGCTTTGTTTCTTTCATAGTCTGGCAATGCTGTAATACTAAATATTATTAGATGTGGTAGTAAGTCAAGAAAAACTGGAGATAATACAATACTCCTAAGAAATGTTACGACTTTAGCATTCTCATATGGTTTTTTCCCATGTAGAAAAAAGTTTCTATTCATTTAAGTGTGAGGTTTCTCTGAGTAAAGATTCTGTTCAAATCAAGGCTTGATGGTGCTTCCTATGCAAATCTGATAAAATGTAAGGGAATGAGGAGCTAGCATTAGTAAAAAACTTGAGTGGGTAGAATATACTCCCAGCTCCAGGCAGCAGGATTTGACCTGCAGGAATGTTGGAAAGAATCTCACTTCTTAATCATCTCTAATTATCTCAGCTAAGATTTCCAAAGTTGTGTGTGTGAATGAACAAACATGTGTGTGTTTGTGAACATGGACATGTGAGCCTCCGTTTATTTATTTTCAAATAATCTGTCAGAATCAAATGCTGCAAAATGTATTTTAAATTATTTTTCTATATGGAAACAGATGAAAAATGTTCATGGCTGTCCTTTTCTTGGACACCTTTCAAGATGCTACCCCTAAAACACTTTCCTTTTATGAACTGAAACCAAAATGGGTCATTTGGCTTGTAAGAGACATCATTATATTGAGCTGTGTGCTAATTAGTTCACTTTTGCTGATTATCATTAATACCTGTGGCTGTATGATTCGCATAGGCCAATAATATGCACATAAAACCAAGGAAATGCAGATAAAAAACTTAGAGTGACTCAAAAAAGATTAAACACAAGCTGCAAATATGGAAACATAAGAGACCTGAAATGGAAAACTGACATATTAAACATCAAATTTAAATCTGCTTTACAGAGGGATTAAATGCTCACTGTGGACTGTGAGAGAATCCATTTCTAATGGTGAATTTGTATCAGTCCACAGGGAACCCTATCAAGGCACAGCTGACTAATGACTATCATTTTCACTTGATTTCATTAGTATTTAAGCTATAGCATGAAGTACATTCCCTTCGGTGCCCTGAAAGTTAGTGATTTACATACATTTGCTGTGAAGCTTTTGCTTTGACTAATATAAAAATGATTTGCTAGTAGAGAGTGTGTTTTTTCTCATGCCTACCCAAGTCCACTCATTCAAAAACAAATGTTAACTTTTCAAATGGTTAGTCACAACACATTTCAGGGGGCGTGTCATAATAAAAATAAAGTAATGCTGTCAGCCTGAAATCATTCTGTCTTTCTGGATATGGTGTAACACTCTTTGTTAGTCAGCCTATAGTTGTTTGTTACCAGATTTTTCTATACAGTGTGTGCATGCAATATATCTTTTTCCTCTGCAATGTCCAAATCCACAGTTAGAGCAAAATATCATAGACAAGCTTCAGTTTATAGACAACTGATTATGTGTGTCTTTGTGACAATGCCTGTAAAAGAAATTCTGAACATTTGGTAGAGATGGGTACCTTTTTGAAAAAGGATAGAAGAAAATGCTGAAAGTAAATGACTGCCTGAGTGTCCCTTGCTGACACCTTACTCCTGGATTCCTCATCCAATTAAAAATAAAACCACTCATCCTCACCTCCAGTTTTTCCCACCTATTCTCTCGCCTCCCATTACTCAGACAATACAACTTACCAAACTAGCTGCCCCTCATACGGTTTTTCAGACTTTTCCACCTTTTAAGCTTTACTCATACCCCCCTCTTTTTCCTGCTGCTCTTCATCTCCAGGTGCATTTTCAACTTCCTCCCATAAAATGACAAATAAAACCGGTACAAGCAGCACTACTTCAGTATTTTGCAGACAGCTCCATTCACACCAACTTTCTTCAAAATATCCTTTCCTTTTGAGCCTTTCTGTTCAAACCATGCACAGATACAGCACACAGTCACTGTTAAGTAAGTAATAGTCTCTATTATTCTTAATAGCGATGCCCAAACCCGCTCTATACATGACACTAGCCTAATTATACGTTGTTCCTTTTTTAAAATTTTATTTTATGAGGCAACAGGAAAGCTTAAAATATCACTCTTAGATAAGGAGACATATCTGTAAAACATCAGTTCTATATGCATAAAAAGCCCATAGTTTGGTTCAGAGGCACAAAGGGATTAAATCAGAATACAGTTGAAAAACAAGGCTTAAAAGTGCATGGTAAGATGGTTCAGCAAATGAACAGAAGCAGGAAACAAAGGCTGTATGGAGAGGGAGTGAGGGGGGAACACACTGTGTTTGCCATGTATAATCACTGTAAATCCTGGCCACACAGGAATGGGCCATGCAAAAGACTTGTGATTTGTGTTAGTACCATCAATTACGAGTGTCAGGCAGACACCCCCATCAAAACTGGAATGCTGTAAACAGACACTGAGGTGAGCCCATGTGTCAGACAACTGACAGGCTAAATAGACAGGGTGGAAAAGGGAAACAGAGGAAGGGTTGCTATTCCTGTCCTGTACCTGGCCTTCTAAAATACTGAAATCTTATACAATTTATTCAAATCACTGAAACATAAGATAGAAACAAGCTGCAAACCCACATCTGCTCCTTATACTTTTGCCCCAGCTCACCAGATTTTTCCATCTTTTTCTTTGATTTCCTCCTGTATTTTGATTTTATGTTTTTTTGATTGGTGGAACTACTCCAGGTCCAATTATTCCAGAAATTGAGCATTCATGTATTAAGAGTATGGTGAATTAAAATCTTCCTTGATTTTTTGGGGGATGAATGCATCAAGTTGGAATGGCCCTTTTTCCAGATCAGCTACTGCTTCTCTCCACTCTATATAACACTCCTCTGCTTCAGTGCTCTTGACAGAATATTGCTGCTTCAGCAAAAACCTTTGAAGGTGAAAAAGTTTGTTCCAAGAATGCAGTGTGTATCATCATGTAGCCTCTAAGTGGAGATGCAATGCTGAATTGGGGAGCTCCTGCGACTGTTCTTCTCTCCCTACCAGTAGAGTCAGAATCTCCTGTTAACCCTTCTAAGCTTATAGAAACCATGATGCAAATTTATTTTGGTTTTTGAAGGGGGTGGATCACAGGAAAGCAATCAAAACAGGTTTTCAAAACTAGAAAAGTAAAAATTTAGTGAAAACTTTCAGTTTTCTGCTATACAGATAGCATACATTCCAGGGAAATTACACTAGACTGCCTGAAGCCCATGAAGAAAGGATTGTTTTGCCCACTTGATATTGGCTTCTGAGAATACTGGGAGTCCAGCAGTTCCTTGTTTTCTTAAACACTCAAATCTTAATATACTATTCCAGTAGAAGATCTTTAATTTCTAAATCCCAGTACAGACAAGACTTTATTGTGCTGCAGAGTTCATCTCAGACAGTAGTTCTGTCCATGTTTCTGTCTGCTAGCAAATGCCCTTTAGCAAATGAACTGCTTTCAGACACTGCATTTCCCTTTGAATTATTTGCAATACCATTGAGTGGTCTGCAGTTTGTTCTCCACCCCAGCAATTCAGTTTCAAAAGTAAAGTGCAATATTTTAGATTAAAAAGGAAGTCCCTGAAAATTAGGACTGCCTACATGTCATGCATGCTAAGTCCTTTTGAAAATTCTGACCTAAAAAAAAATTAATATTAGTAAGCACAAAGACATTTATTATTTTAGCCTACTGTTATTTTGCCAATCCTTAAAAATAGATTTAAGTGAACTGAGATCAAAGGAGTATGTGAAAAAGATAATTGTTTAGTGACTCTGTTCACAGTAGCTGTTGACTGCTCTTTGCATTTCAACTTCATCTATTGATAAGATAATTTGTGAGCAAGATATAAACTATCCTTGAGGGTGAAAATGTTGGTAGAGTGGAATACTGACAGGACTTTATGAAAATATAGCTGAAGGTTAACTGAAAAAAAATTATCTTATTTCAATATCCATGATTAGCTGAAACTTTTACATCTCCATTACATTTAATCAGTTCACTTTCTGCCTGTATGAAAGATCAAATTCAGGTTGAAACTTAAAATAGAAAATATTTTCCCCATTATCTGCAAATCAGAACATTATTGAAAGTGGCAATGTATAAGAATAAGCACTGCCTGAAAGTGCCACTAGGGAGGATGATAAACTAGCAAACAGAAAGGCTTTTTACACCTTAGAAGTCAAAACAGAGATTGAGCTTTTTCAGTGCCTGGTTTTGTTTAGTTTGTTTTGTTTTTCTATGTAGAGTCACAGGAAGAATTTCATTCATTTGTAAAGGATGTTGAACAGCACAGCATGCTCTAAGTGGCTGAAAATGCTACCTATTTGTTTAACTGTGATTAACACTCTGCAGAACTTAGGCTATCCAAATCCTGATGATTAATTGAACCTTATGTAATTTTCTTATTGTATTTGCAATAAATCAGAGTCTAAAATCTTACAGTAAAGTACTTAATCATTCTTACCCATATCTCAGCAAGTCTGTGCTTCTTTGTAAGGTGAGGCTGTAGCTAAAAGCTTGTATCTTGTCTAGGCCAGGCTCAGAGAGGAAAGTATCCCTGGCCTAGAAAGTTTAGAAAATTTTGCAGAATTTGAAAGTCTTGTTTCTTCATGAGATCTGGAGTTGTCCTTGCTACTGGTATGACATGTAGACAAAGTCTGCTAAGTTTCCTGGGATTCATTTGAGTGGATCTTCCTGAAAACAGATCTAACTTTTGAATATTCTGCTGTTCCCCACTGCTTTGGAACTTTATACGACTTTGGTTCTTGAATTCGTAGCCAGTCTATTGTAGGGTAGCTTAGAGTCACTTATTAGGTGAGAGTTCACCACTGTCAGTGGGAAAGTGAAATACAATTATTTGGAGTTTTGGGCACCCATGAACACCTCAATTTAAAAGAGAGGAGTCACAATGACATTTGAAAACCATGGTAGACTTTACTTTAACTGAGAAGTACTTTGATAACAAGGATAAACTAATTCCTCAAAGTAGGAATCATCTCCTTAGAGATAGCCATTTCCTATTCTCAGATAAACACACTTTCAAGGAGTTTGGTGTGTTGCCACTGATAGTGCTCGTGAGAATGACATCCATGGACCTTGGGCTGCTGTGACAATGGCACAAAGTATACAAAATCAAATCGTGCTTTATTCTACCAGACAGTAATAAGCATGTAATTATATTGTAATTAAAAAGCAATTATTTACTGGCAACTATTAAAGACATCTCTAATGGTAATTCTGAGTGTGACTACCATGTAATTTGTAGAGAGAAATAAGTGTGCAATTACCCTGTTAGTAACACAGTAATTACTGAATACATCCATGCATCTTTCTGTTTTCTGACATGGAGCTACCAACACCTGCAAAGTATAAATTACATGGCAGCTACACATGCAGCTGCCAGGTGATGTACAGTAGAATGAAAAGATGGCAGATATAATTTCAGAATTAGGGTTTGATACATTAGTGTAAAACTGTAAATGTAACAGATTGCAAAACAGTGATCAAATCTGAAATATGACCAAGCCACTGTAATCCACAGAGCTTGAAAGAATTATAAATGTGCTGCAAATCAACTCCAAATCTTTGTGTAGAATTATGGGTACAATAAAAGATACTGCCACAAGTCTGGAATTAGTAGCTTATCCCTTTCATGTGAACTGATTCTACCCTATTCAAAAGAGAGAGTTTCTGCTGTTTCCATCACAGGTTCCTATCACAGATGAGCAACGGAGTCTTGCTGTACATGGAGCCTCATATGTCAGCTTCTCACCTCCCTCTTATGTCATTATTCTAGTGACATTTCCAAATAATGGGTTTGACAGAAGGTGGGCCCTGAGCAGAGGAACTTACCAAGTGAGTGGGAAAGCAGAAGCAAAAACCCCAAGGCAGGATATGTCATAAACATTTCATAGAAAACACTAAATACATTATTTTGAAGCAAATTATGTGTCATTTTGTGACTGGTGTAGGCTACATTCATTCTTGTGACATGGACCCACATTCTAACAAAGTCCTTGTTTATTCCACATAAATACAGCCTTAGTCTCAGGCACGAGACTTGAAAATACATTGGCTACTTAGGTGTTCAAAGCTAAAGATACATTTATCTACACTAGCACACACATCATCTCAGTCTTTAAACCCATGCATCTAAATCACACCCTGAACACCAAAAGATTCCTGTCAAATATCACACTAAACTACATTCAGAGCTTAATTTTAAAAAGTCTTGGCAACTAGAAATTAGTATGAGCCTTAAGTGGTCAGAATGTTTGAATATCAGTCCAATTTTATACAACAGCTGACAATAAAGACTGGTGTTTGAGATTTATTTGTAAGTAATTTATCTAAAATGAAAATAGTCTTTGAATAGCCTTAAAGAAAGCATGAAAGGAATAGAGAAACACAGGACTGCAAAACCCTTCTGAATCACAAATTCTAAACCCTAGAGAAGAAAGAAATTTATTGCAACTAATCCAGTGTGATATGAGAAACACACTGCCATGTTGGAAATATTTCTTTCTAGCTGTACTCCACTCCCCTTTCTTGGTCTGGGAAACTAAAGTTCAGCAACAAAACTAAGTATGGCTATTATTTACTTAGCCCTCAGATTTCATTTATTACTATCATATTACTTAGGCTTTGCCATCTCATTTTATATGCTTGCTGAATTTCTTCAGCGGTGCCAGAATATAGCCACTTAATATTTACAGCAATTCATTTGATGTCCTGTCATCCATCAAGATTTACAGCAATACTGTCCCAAGATGCCTGAATCCTATATAACAAAACACAAAGCTGCTGATTACAAAATAGGATGATGGAAGGGGGGCTGGAGAGTCTTTCTAGAAAGATGTGGAGGAAAATGTGAGTCATCCTAAAGCTCTTATTTTGAAGAGAAGCAGGATAAGCCTTTCCTTTCACATCCCTGATAATTTAGAATAATATAGATAATTAAAGTTTTCTCCAACAACTGTACTGTGGGAATGCCGTAATCCTTCTTTGTCCACACTGAGTGTTTCAGAGTGATTAATTGTTAATTGACAAATGTCAATATACCCTGGAGCATATTTTACTGAAAACATACAGCCAATGATGACCATTAATTTTTATCTTCTTATTGTTTGCAAAATCACACTGAGAAGCATTCATGTCTTATAATTTATCCAAAGGTTTCTAGGGAGCAATAGCTTGCATTCTAGATGCTGGCACTATATTAAAACCCTGAAACAGGTACAAAGAAGGGTGAGTGTTTTGCCTGAAAGACTGGATTCCACTAAGACAGTGCCTACACATAAATAGATGACAATTCATTTGTTCAGTTAGACATGTGCCTAAACGCAAGACCAGAGAGTGATCTCGTCATCAGCACTCTGTGTCTGCTGATGTAGATCAAAATAATGAGAAAAAAAAGGAAGAAATAAAAAATAAAGAAAAAAGAACCCTAAAAAAAAAAAAAAGAAAAAGAAAAGAAAAGAAAAAAGAAAACACAGGCTTGCTTGCCTATTGTACTGACTTCCTGACATTTTGTTACCAAAACAGCTAGAAAGACTATTAAGCCACGGTGTGGGCTTTTAGGGACAACACAGCTATTGCCCAGTTCCTGTTGCTTTGTTGTATCATTGTTACAGTCCAGTAGTTGTAGTTCAGCTGCAATGCTTCTGGAGTTGGTGTGGAGGTTGCTGCTTCTGCAAATATCTACAAAAAATAAAACCTCTTTTGTCAGTAATGGGTATTGCTTAGGAGTGTAAATGGAGAGGTCAAAGCCCGTGAACATGTAAACATGGTAGTACAAAAAAAAAAAAAAAAAGAGGATAATATCCTTTTTTAGTTCTCTATGACTATTTTATGTGAGTTCATTCTTTTTAAAAATAAATTAGTCAAAACAGCTGTGAATACACATAACTAGGTTTGCATGCAGGGTATGTTTAGCATTTGTGATTATTTGGACTGACAGTGTCTGTATGGTTTCTTTAGGTTGTTGAATAAAGGTCAGAATATATTACTGTGCTCCCAATCCTAGAAGTTTCCTCCCAGAACTGTGCTGAGGAAACTCACTCCTCAGTTGTCTGCTTTTTCGCCTATTGCAGAGATAAACAGAAACCTTCATTCTCTGGAGCTGTCATTCTCATATCTTTCATGTGTGCTAAACTCACTCAAAAAAATATTTCAGAGGAAAACAATAGAAGTGGTTCATAACTCATATACAGTAATTGGTGTCCTGATGAAATCTGGGGCTTCATCTTGAATTCCTAGCACATCTTATGCTTGCCAGGACGTTTCACAAGGAATGTGGCACAACTGTTTGTTGCTGATACAACTTTCAATCCAGATGTACAATCTCTTTATTGTTTACTCTGAAAATATTTATAGATATGTTTAAATATACATATATGTATGAAAAGTTCAGTCAAGATGTGTAATGAATAAAGACTTTCTGAATTCTTTGAGGTTATTTTTCCACTCTTTTTAGGTAAGACACCTTATTTTTTCTATTTTAAATAACAAGACCTTCTACAAAATCTTAAATGGCATTATTTAATCTTAAAATAGTCTATCTTTTAATAGGTATAGATAAATAAACAGCTCTATTTCAGTGTTTATTTTAATGTTTTAAGAGTTTAAAAACTCTTTAAAACCACATGATGGACATCTACTATATGGGCTTTTAGTAGTTCTCCTACATGAGGCAAAAAAATCAACCTTTTTTTTTGGCTATATACTGCATCCTACTGTGTTACTAAAAGGCAGAGCAGAAATTTCAGAGGTGGCCCAAATTGTGATTGTACTTGGAAAATTATTCCTGCAGGAGATATCTATATAAACTTTACTATGAAAAGAACTAAAAGGTACCAAGTTCAGGAAAGTTGCATGTGCTTATCTTGGAATCCAGAAGTCATCCCAATGGCATGATTTTTGGACACAGGTTCCTTGTATTTCTGTGGTAGGCAGAAGGTGGATGAAGAGAGTGTGAAGTGGGGTTGGAAGGTGTCCGTGGTACCCACAGAGGGAATCCTGCATCCATAGTGTAGAGGTGACAGAAAACTGGAGCACAGCAATCTTCCACTTGAGTTGTGTATGTTCTGCTTCATGGCTTTCCTTCAGGGAACTCACCCTGCGTCCAAATACTAGATTTTGTCACTGGCAGAAAAAATGAAAAAGAAAAATGGGCACTTCAGAGGTCTCAGATGCTCTGATAGAAACAAGAAATATGTGCAGTTTCACATTGTCTGAAAATGTCTCTGTGGGTGGAGAAAGGAAAAACAACAACCAAAACACAGGTCCTTTTCCATTCCTCAATCAGCCCAAAATTTAATGCAAGACTCATCAAGCCTAGCCCAAGCTTCTCCTCAAGCACCTGCAGTCTTATGCCTCTGGGATTAACTTTGTTAGGAAGCCCAGTCTCCGATCCAACCTGTGTCTTCTCAAAGATGACATTTTTATTCTAAAGATTTCATCAGTTCTGGGAGTCAAACCTTGTTCTTCCAAAAAATGTTGTTCCTCAGGCAGGAAGCTATACCATGAGAAAGTCCTCGCAGACTAAAGGAAGCTTGGAGGGAGATGGGGTGTGGGGACTCCAGAGCATTGAATAGCTCCAGGGAAATGGCTATAATGAGAATAAAAGCCCATTTTTCTTAGGATCAGACATCCGTTACTGAACTTCAAAGGAATAAAATTAATAATAATAATAATAATAATAATAATAATAATAATAATAATGTGGTGGTGGTGGTGGTATTATTATCACCTTTATTATCATTTTAAATAGGTTAATCAGATCTGCTAAAATAAGAGCAGACCTGAATTCCCACTGAGCCTTTTCAGAGTTTTAGAAAAAGTTAATATTTTCATTCGCACTTTTTTCCTCCATTCTTCCAACATACAAGTCAGGAATTGTCTGTTATGCTACCAAACATTAGTATTGCTGGAACATAGAGAAAACACCTGTGTCCTTACACTTCCCAAAGGAAAGATAAGCTATATCACATGTTACATTACTCAGCTGTGTATTTTGCTGAATGCTTGTGTATCAATTTAACCACAAATGAGAAGCTTGTGAACATATCTTTGTCTGAAACGTGTCCACATATAATTCACCATACTTTTTCAAACCTGTGTGTGTCATTTCATTATTTGTAGCCTATTCAGACTCAATTTCTTATCCTTTCCATTATCTCCCTGGAAAAAATGGATGAAATTGGGTCACTATTGTGCTCATGTCATCCCCTGGGCTGCTGGACACCTAGGTTTTTAGGACAATGTAATATGACAAATTTAGCAAACTTTTATTGCTTTTTATGTCCAAATTCAATATCTTCAAGATATTTCCCAATATAACATCCAGACCAAGATGAAGTGAGAGGTATTTCGAGCTCTTTTTCAGTTGATACTTCCCAGCTGCTTCTGTGGAACAGCAATTTGATGCCTTCCAACAGCTCAAAGAGACCTACAGGGTCACATCTAAGCCCACTACACAGACAATAATATTTGTCCTTGTCTCTACATTTGAACAAAACTGGTGCCATCATAAATCTCACATAACATAACAACATAACATTGCATCATAATAGAAGGGAAGAGTTTGATTTGGTTTGATTTGGTTTGTTTTTCTTCCTTTTAACTTGCTTTTAAGTGTGAACTGGCTTTAGGTACAGTTTACCTTTTCAGAAGGGTGGTCTCGTGGCAGGGTTTTAATTTTACCAACATGCAAAGAAAATTCATGCATCCTTCGATATTTTTCTAAAACATTTTCCAGATTATTTAAACCTTCTTTACTTATATTTGGAAATATTTTCAAATAAAATTCAGTCTAATCCTAATATTAATCAAATTCATCAAACTTTCAGTGACTTTTTAAACTAAAGAATGTTATTATACTACAAAACAAACCAAATTAGGTTCAATGAAGTCTTTGCTTCACAGACATTTGGATTTGCACAAACCCAGGTAGGACCCTGGTTTGCAGGAGTTTACATTTATATTTATATTTTATATATTTTATATTTTTTATATATATATATATATATATTTATATATATGTTATATACATATAATATATTTTATATATTTAATAAGTACTTGAAAAAAGGGAGACAAGACAACTCGTAGGTGTGTTTTCTTTTGCTTGTGCCCTTACATATAGCATGCTCTTGTTTTGAAGGTTTCAAGATGGTACATTTCATTTACAGCTAGAATATCTGAATAAGTGACATTCAGAAAGGTAACCTCCCTTCCTGTCACAGTCCCATTTCATTTCAGTTTAAATTATATCAATGCTTCAGTTCTAGAAACTTTTAAATCAAAGAAAGTAGGAGCAGCGGGCATTAATTTACTTCATAATGTTTATTCAGTGATACAGGCACTTCTGCATAAACCAATATATATTATTTGAATAACTTATAACAGACAGTTTGTATTTCCCTGAAATAAAAAACCAATAAGAATAAGCCTGCAAATTCAAACATTATAAGCAGATTTGCTAAAAAGGAAAATCATGCTATCCTCAAGATCCAAGCTTTCAGAGAGCTGGAAAACCTGCAATCAGGAGGCCAGAGCGTACACAGGCCTGTGATGGGCTATTTGCTTCAGAGCTAAAGTGGCCTCTGTTGCAATTAGGGGAACACAACGCCCAGGCTCAGCCTGGCACTGGTGACCTCTGGCATTGTCACCGCCACACGGTGCCCAAGTGACATTAACAGGAGTAGACAACGCGCGTTCAGAGCACACAGCAAACACCCAGGCCACCACCAGCTCTACACCAGCACTTCCACCCCCTCATTCCAACTGGTTCAGCTCCACTGCTAATATCTACAACAGGAAGTGCTTGGGGAAAAAAACACACGCTGCTGGAGGAGCTGAAACAGAAATTCCTCTCCTCTCAATCGTGTGGTTAATGCCTAAAATTAGAATGCAAAAACTACATTGCTGAGCACAGAATGACTTAAAAGGCCCCTGCAGAAGAGAGTGAGATCCCTGTCATTATTTAAATATGGCTCCAAATTGATGAGTAGATTTCATGTGGGTTTTTTGCTTTGGGTAATAATACAGTGAGAGGTAGCTAGTGAATCAGACTCTGATATTACCAATTACTATGGTCACTTACACCTAAGCTTGCAATCACTAGAGGCTAAAAGACACATGGTTTAAGTTTGAATGGAACATTGGTAGAGCATAAATTACACCTTTTATTAACAGACTATACAAAATAAAGCAGTGCATTTACATGAACACACACAAGATCAGGCAAGAAGGACTAATTTATGCCTTATCTGAGAGAGGTAGGGTGTTGGTGAAATTTAGAAAGAAGAAACTTGTGGTGTGACAGATAATGTCTAAATATTAGGGAAAATAAAGAAGCTGTTAATTCATTTAATGATATCTTATCACCATATAAGTTTTCAAAAAGTAGTTTTCCTTTTATCCTTTTTTAAGACACTTGGTAGAATAAAAGCTTCTTGGCTGTAACTGAAACATCTGAAAGCTGATTGCTTTGGGAAAACAATGAGATTTGTGGTTTTATCAGGATAAAACCTTAGTGGTTTGCTTCAGGATAGAAGCAATAGAGAAAGAGAACAGGTATTTTTCAAGGAGAAAACAGTGCTAATACAACTTGCATAGGATGAATCTGCATCTTATCAAGTAATAGAAACACATTCCTCCACATAAACCTCAGCACTATAGTTTAATTTTGTGACAGCATTTGTTTGCTGTAATAGCTTATCAGCTTCCAGCTGCTCCACTGGGATATTGAGATTTCAGCTTTGGTAAAAATGGCAAGACACATGAAAAAACAACAAAGAGGAACAGTTAAATGTCTGTCAAAGCAGGTCACAGAGACGCATCTGTCCTCTTTAAGGCAGGAGTGGAAGTAAGGAAGTGTGGGAAATGAGTTCAAATTGGAAAGTTAGAAAGCTGACATTGATGTGGTCACCATAGGGATTCCTAAGATTTTCCAGGCTCTTGTCATGCAGTGGTCCAGTGCAATGTGAGGCCTGAAAAATAGAGGAAGTAGTCCTGAGATTGCAATGTCCTGCCACACCATTTACTGCTTTTAATGAAAGAGGAAAAAAGAGAAGTACAATGAGGTATTTTCCAAAACTGTGGCTCAACAAACCACTTACAAAACTTTCCAATTCCATTGCTTAAACCTGATGACCGTGGATCTCCTAGACAGTGATGAACTGACCCAAATCCGAGGACTGTTGGTTTCTTCCCAAATAAGATGTAAGGATTACATTTCTTCCAGCCTGGCTTTCACTCGAAATCTTAACTGTAACAACTCTTACTCTATATTGATCACCCATGCCTTTACAGTTCAATTAAAGTACTGCATATGGCCATTGTTCTCAAAGAATAGTGCCCACAACTGCTATCCACATGCTTTTAATCACAGGAACAACATTCATCAACAGTACACTGAAATTGCTATTTTTTTTTCTCAGTTCTTGACATTGGTAAGATAAATGAAGCCTCTCTAGTCTTCAGCCTTCCTTCAATTGATAACAGGCTACTTAAAAAGAAAATATTAAACTTTGTGTGAAAAGTCTTCTGATTCAGATTAAAGAAGCACTTAATAGCTTACCTTGCCTTCAGCAAACACCTCCAGAGGAAAGGAAGAAAAGAGTGCAACAAGACAAAAACTAGTTTTTATTGGTTTTTAGCTGCTGAAAGTAACAAGGCACTGTAACACTTTTATCAGTCATCAACATCTTGGCTCTGGGGTAAGAAACCTTTGATAAAGAGAGAATTCTCCCCAGCCAAATAATATCAGAAAAAATATGCAGGGAAGTTCACTTCAAAGATAATCTGCAGGTGCTGAATTTTAAGGAAACTGTCTTGTAACTTGTCACTGTTTCACAGAGCTTTTACTCATCATGGTAGAGGGGCTGATAGATAATCCATCAGCAGCTTCATAGCAGCTCACGGGCCATGTTTGATAGGAAAAAGCATTTCAGGAACATATGCTAAGATAGTAAATCTAGTTACATTTTGCTGGCATCTCAGTCCACTGTACTATGACATCTACACTTGTGAAAGACAGTCTGATAAGTCTTAACTGTTCTCTTTTTCTAGTGGGAAGATATAGTGATAGGCTGTCTTTCCTAAAACTACAGAGCTAGATTTATGATTAATTTACTTTAGTATTACAGTTTTATGTTTCTCTGAATATATACAGAAGGGTAATATATGTATAAAAAAGTTTGCATAATTAACAACTTAGATTAATATTGTTTAAACAAAAGCCAAAACAACAGTAGCTTCTCACAAATTAATGATACTAAATACAAGACAAATTCATAGATCAACTCTAATCCACGTCAGAATATCCAAAAGCCATCACCAGCTGATGGCTCTTTACTGTTTCTCTGACAGCTATATCCCCAGGACAGGCTGAACATCACTGTTTCCATCTGGTGGAAGCAACACTGGATGAACAAACGCTAATTTAGTTCTCACACACACTGACACTAGTGTGAACTAGGATGAAAACTACATTTTAAAAATTTAGCAAATCAAAGGCAAGATCAAAAATGCATTGCTAGCCTCCAGGGCTACCACCAGAAGTACTCATTAATTCTGTGTGTTTCCAGAATTAGGCTTCTGTGGGACTCCCTGCTTATATCTAGCAAAAAAGGAAGTGTGTAACCCAAACCAATGGTGGAACTTACATACTTCAATCTTCTTGTATTCAACAAACCACTGATGCAGACTCATGGCTTAAGAATTCATATTAGTTCATCTTTTCTGACATCCTTCTAAATAAGAACATCCTTCTCTTTTAAATCCAGCCCTCTTTGTTAGAGAGATTCTGCATTGAAAAATACCTCTATTTTTCCTTTTTTTTTCTGTAAATAGATACGCTGATTCACCACATAATTTGACAGGAATCTATTGTAAAGTCACCCTTGTCAAACATTCTTTCACTTGACCCATCACCCAAAGAACAAAAAAAAACTTCCAAGAGGGAAATATCCATTCCCTCTTCTGGAAGTTGCCCAAGGGCTCACAGCTTAGGCTGAAGTTCACGGTATTCATGGGTGCATACCAAGCCCCATTCTCTAATTGGATCCCTATTTCATCCAGTTTCAAATTGTGGGCTGAGACACCAAGGCGAGTAGGAGCTCCTCAGTTCTCTCTGGATATGCATAGTCCAGCTAATAAATAAAGAAACAGAAAGATAAGGTGCCCTTAAATGGCATATAAATCAATGCATTGTGTGTCAAACCTCTCTGGGTTGCATATTTGCATAATGTAGTATTAGCTATATAATCAGCCTCTTTTAATTATTTATTTCCCCCTCCTCCAGAGAGCCAAAGTGATTCTTTCTCACAGTAAGCCTTATTAAATGTACAGAGATTCCCAAAGCTATGCCACAAAGTGATTTCTGCATACAAAGCAGTACTTTGTTTTTCTATAACATACTAAGAACATCAAAGAAGAAAATGGTTCCACTATAAACATACATGTCATTCCACATGCTTGTTCTCTCTAGAGGTATAAAGCATACAACAAGCATGCCTTTTCTGTTACATGTATCTAAATTCTGCCTACTAATTCTATCTCAATATTTTAAAATTAAAAAATCCAAATCTATCTCTCCTCTAGGCAGTGGTAAAAAAAGGCATCCTTCTTTTCTCCCTTGACAGTTTAAAAGGATATAGAAACCATCTTGTCTTTTTGGGGGGTACCTCATGGCTACCATTTTAGGAGAAAGTAGAAGCACCTTGACTGCACAGCTTTGAATTCCTAGTCTTCCTATTCCTCCTAAGTGCATAAGAGCATTTACTACCTGCTGTAAAAATCAGATGACTGCTGATTACTCTCAGATGTAATTAGCACGGAATATACCAGATTGCCATGATCACTTAGAGGCTCACAATGTCCATGTTACACAATTCATCTTGTTTGAGGGATATTCCTCAGCTAGGTCATTAAAGGGGTTAAAAAGCTATGAAGGGGACAATGCTCTTTTTAGTTTGTTAGGGGGTTTCTTTCACACCTACCAACGTCATTGAAGTTTCTCAGATTTAATGGGTCATGAAATTTCCACTTGAACATTGAACACAAATGTTGTGCTAAACAAGGAGTCAGTCAATTTTATATTGGTAATCAGACCAGGAAATATATAGATCTATATCCAGCATCTTCTAGAACTCATAGATTCAATCAATAATAAAAGTTCTTTGTCAAAGTGCCTGTTTTTTGTAATGCATTCTCAGGCTTGGCAAACATAATGTGCTTAAAACAATTCAGTATCCACAGAATCTCGGGGGAGGCAATTAACATCTCATAGAAAATAAAAGAATGTTCTCTCTTTATCACAGGTAAAACATACTGAATTTTCCACCTTTCTGTGTCTGTGTAGTGTGGGAAAAAAAGGTATACACCTCACTAAGTTATGACATGAAGCTATCAATAGAGAAATCAGCTCTTGCCCATTAACACAGTATGTTGTACCATCACTGGCATGCTATTCTCTTTTGCAGTACTCTTTTTCTTTCTCACTCCTATAGTCTTTTGTGCCGAGAGTGAAGAGAGAGAAAAGAATGAACCATATGAATATGCACTTTTGTATAGGATCCTGTTAACTTTGCTTAGCAAAATCCTCTGTTGGAAGTTTTGCTGGAGAAAGGAATGCAGAACTCAGCCCTCAGCAATGACACTTCCTACTAAAATGAAGTGTTGGAGTCAGCAGACGATCTTCAGAACATGATTAACAGCTTGACACGTCTTGGCAATTCCAGGAAACTGAAAGTGTATGAAACTGACTGCACAGCCTAATGTATTTGTTTTTCATAAGAAATATGTGCCCCAAGAGATGAAGTTTCTATTTCAGTATTTTGCTGTATTACTCAAGTGAACACACCTCTCTACAAAGTACCTTCAGCTGTCTCATTGTCCTTTGGAAGTCAGACACATTTCCCACATAAATGAGTCAGTACTTACCTTAGAGATGCCTGTAAAGGAAAAGAAAGGTGTACTTCTGACTGATGTGGTAGCTCAGGACATACTGTTTTAAGATCTGAAAACAGGGAGATGGAATGTATTTTTATTTTTAGTTGAAAGTGACCTTTCAAGGAACCAGTTATTTCTTCAGGTAGCTTCAAAATGTGACTTCTCTATTGTATAAATTCTCTTCAATAATCCACCGATTCTCAATGGCTCTTCTTTGGGGGAAGGAGGGAAATAAAATTCTTGGAAAACATGAAATAAAAATGAGAATGAAGTTTTGTGCCAAAATATTTTTTAAATGTATGTAATATACTTCAACAGCATCAACTATTTCTAAACCGTATCGATATGCTTGTCTATGTACTGAAAACCAAAACACAAGCCACCAGATTACAATAATGACATTGTTACTTTTTAAAGAATTCAGTGTGGCATAGACAAAGCTGAGTTCTTATTTGTATGAACTCTTCTTTTCTAAACCCGGTGTTTAATAAAGACAGAGAGTAGAGCAATTATTTCATCTGCAAAAATAAACTGATAGCTATTAAATAGAGCAAATATTTGGTTTTTAAAAACAAAATGTTTTAAAATATTGCATATATTTGCAAATGTTGTACCAATTTACTTATCCTTGTTTATCTACATTACGATCAAATTTAAGATTGCCCACATTCAATTTAATTTCTTGTTTTGAATTCAGATAAGCAACATTGAATTTTTCTAATTTGTTTACTTCTGCTGGTTTGCTTAACTGACAAAATATAGTAACTGGCTCATAACAATCTCTGCACCACAAAGGTATTAATGAGCTGTGGATGCCAGTGAAAATATGGATGAACAGTGTATCTTATTTTCTTTGCCTTCAACTTGTATTATAATCAGGAAGGTCAAGCTCTAGTAGTTCCTTTTTCTTGCCCCACACACTGATTTTCCCTGAAATTTTTCTCAGTGTTATATTGCAGTTTATGAGTTCCAGTGCAAGATTAAGCTGATAGAAATGCATCAAGGTTGATATATTTACAGTGGAAAATTTCTTATGCTTTTTGTTGGGGTATTCGGAATAGTTGGGGTTTGTTATCCCGTAGTATTTGTATTACCATAACAGTGAACCTATTTAGGGTCTTGCCAGAAAAGGAAAGAAAAAACTGTTTCTTCAGACATCTTAACTCTTACACAGAAAGTTTGACAATGAGGGGAGATGAGGAAAGAACATAAAGTCTCAGAGTAAACTATTTCCCAAACAAAAACTAAAAATAGAAGAATAAAAGTGCAAAAGCATGTCAATAATATTTAGTATATTGTTTATGCCATAGTCAAGCATTAGCACTATAATCATAGCTGAGAGGGGCAAAAGAATATTTTCTAACTGAAGCTAGTCAAGTCAACAAAATGGAAACGTCAATAGCTTTGCAAACAAAATCAAACCAAAAATTCTGAGACCTGAGGGAAGCAAACTTCATCCATTTTATACAACACCACTGATGTACTTGCGTTGTCTATGGCCTCAGTTATGGACAAGTATCTGAATTCCTTAAATCATTTAGCTTTTTAATTCTGTTTTTTCATTCAACGTCTCAGAAATTTTTATAAGCGGGATGTTAATACCAAGGGGAATTCAAGATATGGACATGATAAGGTAAAACCCCCTTCCTACCCCAGAAATTTCAGCGCTGAAATTATTGTCAAGCAGGCTAAACCTGAGAGACAGAAATGCAAGGGGGAGAAAAAGAGGAACAGAACTGGTTGGTAAGACAACCCATCAATAGAAAAAAAGCAGTTTCAGGTCTGTTGAGGCAGACTACAAGGAAATCCAAGGCTAAACGTCTTCTATAAAAGAAAGTTATCCTCAGCTGGGGTTGTTTAGCCTGGAGAAAAGGAGACTCAGGGGTGACCTTATCACTCTCTACAACTTCCTGAAAGGTGGCTGTAGTCAGGTGGGGGTTGGTCTCTTTCTCCAGGCAGCAGCTGACAGAGCCAGAGGACACAGTCTCAAGCTGTGTCAAGGGAAATATAGGTTGGATATTAGGAAAAAGTTTTTCACAGAACGAGTGATCCAGTACTAGAATGGCCTGCCCGGGGAGGTGGTGAAGTGGTGGAGTCACCATCCCTGGATGTGTTTAAAAAAAGATTGGATGTGGCACTCAGTGTCATGGTTTAGTTGAGGTGTTAGGGCATGGGTTGGACTCAATGATCTTAAAGGTCTCTTCCAACTTAGTCATTCTGTGAATTCTGTGATTCTGTGAAATTGATCTGTTCCTCCTGAAACCTTATCAGGACTAAATTATTTTCTAAGAAGTTCAGGAACAGATAAATTGATACCCATTCTCCTAAATCTCACTTCTTACTTTTCAGTAATTCATCATTCTCTTCCTGATACTGACTCTGAGACTGTCAAATATCATCACATATCAATGAAGATATTTTTCCTGACTAATAACAATTGAAGCAGATATGTTTAACAGTATTGCTTCTGTAGAAGAAGCAAAAATGCCACTTTGAGGTAGATCATAAACTAATAAAGATTTTCAGAAATATTTTGGGCAGTTATTTCTCTTTGTTCCTTCAGGAACCACCACTGGAAAACAAAGCCCTAGGTTGCAGGATTATGTAGCAGATGGTGTCTGTTAATATAATCAATATAATCAGTAAATCCCATGCATTTATATTTTTCTGATAAGAAAGTATTGACAATTCCTCAAATAAGTGAGCTGAAATTCTATTTAACCTTAATAGAGTTCACTTTTTTCTAATTACTTTATTGATTTCTTTGTTGGAGTGTTGACGATGGGGTGAAAATTTTTCTTCTTTTTTTTTAAGGAACATTATCTTAAAAGAAATATTTCTATGCTTAGTGAAAATTGATTAAGTTTCCTTGCCTGTTGCATGTCCTTTATATATTTGTGTCATAAGCTTCCAACTAGAGATCATTGGCAATTCCTTTCAAATCAAAGAGATAGAGCTAGTCCTAAACTGGATGCAAATCCACGCTCTGCAACAGATTTCCTGTTATACCTGACATCCAAATGTTTTAGTGGATCTGGATTGAATTGACTTGTCTCTACAGCTCATAAAATTTAATACACATCAAATTAATTGCAATGTGTCAGGGAACAGAAGAGGAATTGCTGGGGATAGCTCAGTGGTATTTTCCTTGCATCATAAGAAGAATGAAAGGACCCATAATTATTGTTGAAATTGTAACCATTAAAAATCAAAAGAGTAAATTTATACAAAAAGAGGGGGAAATATTTAATATATTTTTATATATGCAAAAGGTATATATTCCACATTTGCCTGTACATAATGTGTGACTTATTTTAACATCAAATTTATAAGTTTCTCTTCTTCCTCTAGTTTACAGAATTTAATCCTTTTCTGTAAATAGCATTGTAACTAGGCAGTTTCTAAAAACAGAAAACAAGAATGCTAGCAGCCATGAAAAAAATGCCCAGAAATGTTCACTGAAAAGCCTTATTTAAAAAGAAAATCAAAGAAAGATCATGATAAATGTACTAATACAGGCTGTAGTATAGGAGAAACACTTCTAGTGTTCCTTTTTCATAAAGGGGTCTGCTAAACCAGCAATGAAGCATCCAGTGAAACTGGAAAGAGAGCATTTTTTAAAATATTGAAAGGAAATCCTCCATGTACACAAAATTCACCTGGAAAATCTTTGCCACAGGGGTGACAGTTCAGCCCGGACTGAGCATTACCAAGAAGACAATGAACAGCTGCATTTCCAGTTAATGGAGACTGCCATATCTACCTTAGTGTTTCTTACTAATCCTCAGGCTTCTAAGCACTGATTGTGACATGACTGGTTAGGACAAAAAAAAGGAAAGCTCCCCTGTAAGAGTGTTATTGACCACTGAAAGTTCTTGGAGTTGTCCTTAAAACACTTGGTAAGTTTCAATTTGGAGTATGTATAAATGTGAACAATTATGGCATGTCCAACATTATTATATTTGGAAGTAGGATATATATTTAATTTCAAATTACTACTTTGATTATTAAATTGTGGAATAAATTTGTGTGTTTCATTTTCAAAACCCTTTCCAAAATTCTAGGTCCTTTGCTTTATAGGATTTACAATATCAGGCTTCCTAATAGAAAGATTTTGTATGACATTACTTTCTTCTCTCCTAGTATTATTATATTTTCTGCTCAAATTTCCTTTTATATTTATCCATCTGAACTAATGTAATGTTTACCTCTGTACAAAATATGTTGGAGGAGAAGTAACTTATTAAATGTAAGCAACTTATTTATTACAGATTTATTTCTTACAGTACCCTCTTGGTCAGGACAGTTTCCATTAGTATTTTCAAGGGACAAATAAATAAAAATCAGAATATGTTTCTAGGATGATTTTCCAAAAATGCAACCTTAATGAGAAAGTACTGATTTCTGTAACAGCTACTATACAAATTTCCCATTTAACAATTGTAGTAGTGGAAGTTGGGCTGACTAACATTTAAGTTCTAGATTAAATTTGAGCTTGATGGCAATTTCCTTCTCCTCTTACACGTACTTGTGTTGCACCACTTCCCCTATTTTTTTCAGCTTAAGCAGTATATTTAAGTTCAAGAGACACTGGCCACTAATACTTGCAACCTATCAGTGGCTGCAATTACTGACAGCCTCTGGTCCCAAGTCACAATTGAATCTTTACCTCCAAAACCACAAAACCCACGTCTTACCAGCTGAAGTAAAGAATATTGTGAGAGATAAAAAAGTAGTAGATTACAGTTATTGTGAAAAGCAAGTCACGGTCACGCAAACAAGGTCAGAGTATCTTCCATTTCCCATTATTTACTACATTCTGAGGCATATCCTAACATTGTCTGTGGCCTTTAAGAGCTCATGTCACTTCCTGAGACCATCTTTATTATAAATGCAGCTATATTTCTTGAAAAGTGTGTGATAGTGGTTACTGGAGAATGGCATTGCCATGTTCTGACCATTGCTTTAGCTCCTCCCTTTTATTTACTGCCTACATTTCAATCCTTCATTTCTGCCTGCATTCAATCCTGCCTGCATTTCACTCTTGGTCCCAAGTCACAGAGAAGTTTCATTCCTCTGGAAGCCTATACTGTGGAGGAAAGATGGGGATTTAGTCCCTACTGACTATGTTTTCCAGAAAGTTGACAGCTTCATCACAGACTCCTCCATGCTTTGGAGCTGGTCCCTGCAGTGGAAGCTATTCCTGGCTCTGTTTTCCCCCAGACAGTGTGAGTTCCAAGAGATTCTTCAGGGATTGCTCTAATGGCCCTGCAATCCAGTGTGAGATGGTTTTAAATGAAATAGCATTTCTTTGGCAACTCTATAGCGCAACCGAGAAAAGAGTGAAATACGGGACGAAAATAATCTTTTCTGGATGCACACTGTGGAAAGCATTGCTGGGGAATGCATACCATAGAAAACTCACCTACCAGGTGCTGAAATATTAACTTGGACATGTAGCATGCTATGAGCCAGTGCTTTTCTTAGAATCTTGTCATAGCAGCATGACACTGTCTGAAGGCAAAAACCACTCACACACTTTGCTTTAAAGATCACCTATGCTAACAGGCACTTGGGGCTTTTGGAACGCTCTCAGCATTTTAGGGTTGCAAGTGGGTTAACTAAGCTAATTAATTTCTTTGCACCACATGATTCATAAAGAAAAATTACATTCCTTGTCAAACAGCTGTCTTGATTTAGTTTGTTTTTTTTTTTCAAGTCCCTCAGATTTGAAGCAAGAATACATTTCTTTTTTATGAGCCTTCTGGCTCTCCCCATAATACCGCTGTAATGTTCTTTGACAACTGACATTACCAGCATTACTTACATGCCCAGCTCATCGTTCTTGACTTACAAGTTTTCCAAACCAGCATTACCCAACTCGCTGGACAAAGTACACTGTGCAATTAATTGCATAAACCTTTCAAATCTATATGAAGAAACACTGTGAATCACGGTGCCATAAATATTTATTGTCACCTCTCTTTAAATACCTTTACCTCTTAGACATAATCACAATGGATAGTCCAGTTAAATGACCCTGAAAAATAGCTATGATATTTACAGAAATAGTTGATAGACATGCACAGTTTCCAGTTCATTTGTAATAGTGGCAAGGTGCCTGCTCAAGGGCTTCTCAGATCCTATCCCTAATATAAAATGTAGTGGATTTGCATAAATTACTTGCCAGAAAAAGAAAAATATCTTTTTGATAATGTCCTATCATGTGCCAACCCTGCCACATTGATGCCACATGCCTCTTTTCAAAGGATTATATCAGTCCATATTTCATTGCAGAAAATAGCTTACATATTTTTTGTAAACAGCATATTTTCAAACCAGAAGTGTTGTGTATAGCTGGTTAACACATAATAAGAAGAATGTTAATTCCTAAATAAACAGCATATGAGTCTTTACCCTCTGCCCCAAAACAAAATAAACAGGACTTGAAAAAAACACAGGTGCTTTACATAAGTCTATTACAGGATTAAAGCCTGTGTCAGTAATTGTAAAGGACATTACTAACCCATAACTTGTGACTAACTTGCATCTTCATTTAGCTGTAGTTTTGATGCCGTATCTGAATATATTGTCATTCATTATTGTTTCATCCAGATCTGCCTCTCCTTGTGAAAGCTACATTCTTCATTCCAACATCCTTCTAATGATATAAAATCCTTCATATCATTGCAGCTGTAACTGCAAGCAGATAAAATATTTGTTTCCTGAATGGTCATGTAAATGCTGACTCCTTCCTTACATCTTTAATCTTTTTCTTATTCTGACTCCTTTTTTACATCTTTCTGCCAATGAAGGAATCTTTTCTGATTCCTTCATTGGCAGATTCCAGAATATCCCAGACAGTATCATGCAAAACATCACCTGGTACAAAGCAAAGTTCAGGTGTTTATCTCTTCTTTAGAACTCAAACTATTTGTCCAGAAGAGATTTCTCACAAACTACTAAGTATTCTAAGAGTTAAAATTCAAGTCCTTAAAAGGTGCCACTATCTTTAGCTGTTACAAACCCCTGTTACACATTTTCAAAAGTATTAGCCTCATCAGCTGTCCTTTAATGGAAGCAGCACTTATACAATTATGTTTGTCTTCTCCTAAAAGCTTGCAATCTATACAGCAAGTTAAAAAAACAAAACATCCTGGAATACTTGTTTTTCTTTTCTGTCCAATATTCTTATTTCAGTAAAACTGCATTTTATACTAGATGGCAACAATTACATCATGCCAGTGAAAGGCCAGACTGTAACCATCATTTTTTCAGCTTGCATTAAAATTTTAGTGGAGGAACCTGAGCAAAACATAGGTTTGCAACTGTCACAGCAGGTGTATTGTGTGCAGTGGACTATTAAAGGAAGATTAGTGAAAACAATATAATACTGCAGGGTTAGTAAAATGCCTTTTAAAAGTATAGCACTTATGATGCTGTCAGTCTATCGACTGGTGTGACATAATAACCACTTTTCTTAAAAGCTGAAAGTACTCAGCTTCTCACAAGTCCCAGCCCCATCTATTGGTGAGAGAAATGACAAACATCTGGAGTCAGGAGCAAATCTTTACTCCCTGAGCATCTGCAACTTTAGTGTAGCGAGCATGGAAAATGGAGAAAGAGATGTTGGGTTTTGGCTTCCTTTTCTCCACACAGAAAGGTACATGTCAGGCATGGATGAAAACAAGTCATATTAAAATAATGAGCATGTTTGCCCTGCTTAAGGCTAAGTAGGAAACTCAGAAGATATATTCCTGGTGTCGAAGACAATAGACATTTTCTTATAAATAAGTTATTTTCTTATAAATATAATGAACAATGCATGCATTGCTCTTTAAAAGTGTAATGGTATTTCTAAACGTGAGATTAGTTAAATTATGTTAGTTTGTCTTAAACTTTGTTTAAGAGGGAGCCATTATTTTTTTGTGGCTATTTATCTTACTAAGCTGTGTTTGCTTACTAAATCTACTTCTCCAATTCCATCATAGCTGATGACTAACCTCTCTGAAAATGATCATTTTAAGTGGTAGCCCCTCACTATTACAATTGTATTTTGATGCTATCAGGGACAAGGAGCAGGTGTAAACAGACATATCTAGGAAAGATAAGCCTTTTACCAGGGACCAGGTGACTTCAGAGGATCCAAGTGAGAACAGCAACACCAATGAACATGTAATTACCTCCAGCACAGACAGTAGGTTGTGAGAGGTGTTGACTTTATATTCTCCTCCTCTTTCGGAGCAACCATCACATCATCACTCTAAAGCTAGTAAAATGGCCAAGATAAGCCAGAGGTCCTGGCTCTGTCCTTTCTTATTATCACAACTATTCAGTCTGAAACTGCAATCATGGTTGAGTATGGAACAAGGTGTGGAAAGCCAAGTCTTATAAAGACAAACCAGTAGAGCTTCAGCAAGCTGATAATATTCTCACTTCATCTGAGTGAGATGGATCTTCAGTGCTGAAATGGGACTTTTTCAAACCATCTGTGACTCATCTCTGTCATTCCCTCATTTTAAAGTGCTTGCTTCTGCATTTATACCAGCCCTACCAAGCATCATATCGGTGTGAGACACCTGTGGGCTATCCTGCCACAGTGCTGCCACCTGTTTCTGTGCTGTGCAACCATATATCCCAAAACAGGTTAAATTTCAGAGTCCTCTTTATGGTGTAAATGGAGTAACAGAAGTAGAAGGAAGCACTAGAAATAAGAAAAGATGTTAAATACAAATTCAAGTTGTGTCCTGCATTAACTTAGTAGCGTGCTCAGTTATTTGCTATGTATAACATGTATATACTTGTGTACAGGGACACAGTCCAAATTTCAGCAGAAAAGCTGACATGAGGTAATATCCTAATGTTCAATCTATCATTCATGGAGCAGAACTCTGTGCATTAAAAGCACCTTTCACCATTAAGGAAAGCAATAGCAAATTGGCTGATTAGCATAAACGTACTACGGTGTTGTCTCTCAAGAGCCATTATCATGCTTTCCAAATGTAGTTGTTTCAGTTGTTAAATTTATGAATTCTCCTGTTTTTTTAATATATAAATCTTGGCACTTCTATCACACATGCTATGATTCCCAGTTGGTAGCAAAGCCCTGAGAAAATATGAAATGAACTTTTAAAAAAATATATGAAGCTGGAGAAAAAAAATTACAATTCAGAAAGGCAATTAACATTGGTAACAGTCTCAAATAAACTTTGGATTGGGAAATTTACAGAATTTAGTCCAGTGAGATTTTGTTAAGCCTTGATATAAACTGCATAAAGCAAATAATAAATTAGTCTCTTCAATCTTTCACTTCTAAAATAAAATAGTGTCCCACTTCTGGTATAGAATGCCACACACACACACACACATGCACACACGCACACACAAAAAAAGTATGTTGATATTCATAAGACTATTCCCCCTCTGAGGAAAAAAAAAAATAATCAGACCATTATCCCTGAAATCCAAATGTGTTAATCAGCTGAATTCAAGAGATCCTTTCCCATGAAAAGGCAGAGAAACCCTGGCACTAGTCATTCCATTGACTTAAATAGAACCACTTGAATAAGTGAGAATCTCCCAACTGGGCCAGAGCTTTCTTAGCACTACATTGTAAATTATAAAAATATATACTGTACTGTATCCCTTCCATTAGGCATAGTTCAGCTGTCAAAAATTGTACTGTTGGTACCTTTTTTATCATTTAGTGAGAATATATCTAAGATAATGAAATCGTACATTACCCTTTGAGATTTAAAAATCTGACACCACATGTAATGTCTGCTCTCCTTTCTTTAAATTAATATATAGGGAGACATCTCTTTGTATGTAGAAAATCATGTCTTTCAGTTCTCCATTATTTTAGAGGTCATTTAATGAGGAGAATGATGATTTGATAGAATCTTTCACTCATTGTAACTAATCTAATAAGTATCTAACATTTTAGGTAGTACTGTGCTATCTGTATTGCTGCTCAATGAGGCTGCCATTTGTTCCACAGACAAAAACCAGTCTGGCAGGGAAGCAGCAATTTGGCTTAACTTCACATACTCTCCTGTCGGAGAATTTCAAATCACTCTTCATATCTTCAGTGAGCTCATTCGTTGAGGAGAAACAGCTTGGGCTTGGCAACTGATTTTTGGAGTACATATTTCTCTGATGTTCTAGGGAGTACTAATTTGTGCCTTATAAATTATACAAAGTACCTATCAAGCAGTAAATAGGTAAATGGAAGCGAAGGTCAGCAGTGTTTGAATGAATCTGCTGCTGAAGAATTGTCCTCTGATATTTTAATTGCTCCCCTCTAATGCATTCAAAAGGCATGATTATCTTTAAATAATGGTTAAAATATAGAGCCTTTTAAACTCCCTCTGCTTGATCAACCGAATCAAGCTCAAACTTTATGTATTCACCTATAAGGCACCTCATAGCTCTGTCTGCAGTACTAGCTTATTTCTCCTCTTTCTCCTGTCCTTGCCCCTTCACACCTGTCAAGCTGCAGGTTTTTTCCCTTGATCTTTTCCTGTTTTATATAACCATCACTGCACCATTTTTCAGTTTGCACAATAGTATCTGTAGTGGTATTTTGACTAGTCTTAATAATTTGCATGGTTATTTACATGATATACACATGGAGCTCTGTTATTAGATATGCATTGCCCACCAGACTAGTGCTGCCTGTTGGTTCCAGTGCTTACAGAAACCCTTTTTCAAGTCTTGATCCTCCTTGCAGGGCAAAGCAGCAGGTTTTTAATGACAGGAGGATGAAAGGAACAGGTTAGCAGCTGTGTCCATATTGCAGCTCTGTAAATCCACTTGTACAACAGAAGATTGGAGGGTTTGAGCCAATGGTTTGAAACACATCTCATGACTCTGGGATTTTATAAGAAGTTTTGAGGAAGAGGCAATGATTTTTTTTTCCTGTGAAATCTTCACAGCCACCTCCATGTGGTGATCAATCCTAGATCAGAGTGAATTTTGCTTAGAGTCACAGAACTCCACAGGTCACTTTACTACTGCTGCTGCAGAGAGTAGTGACTGTATCCCCTTCCCTTAAAACTTCAAAGACATTTGTCTTGAAATTTCTGATTTTCAGAGTTTTTAAGAGGCTACTAGTTGAGTAGTGACAATGAGTTTTGTCCTTCAGTCTGTTTTATAGATACAGGTTTCTTGTCGGTAGGTTACAAATTAAATTCCCCAACACACACAGACTATTCAGTAATTCACCACAGCTTTTTAATCATAACTCACAGTATGTGAAGTAGTTCTCCACAGGAATGAAGGATTGTCAGAAAAAAAATACAGATACAGTTTATTCTATCATTGAGCAAAGGCTGGACATGATAGACTCTTGAAGGTATTTTTTAGGATTTCTTTAGAATATTTACTCCTTTTTTATCCTGTATATTTTGCAAATACATGACTTCAAAGACTACAATTCCCCAATAGTAGAAGTATTCTTCAGGCAGCTTTCTATCAAACTGGAGGATGTTACCCAACTATCACACTCATGGGAACTTGTTAACCAGAGGTTTGAAGCCTACAATAAAGATAATGTACAAGACAAACCCTCATGCATTCACCACTCACTGTAGATGGCTTCTGCTGTGAGCCACTTCTATTTCTTTTGATCAGAAACTTCCCTAGGAGATGAAATAACAGGTATGCCTATGTGCATGCTGATTGTCTACATCAATTCACAAAAACCTGTGGGGGAGATGCAGCACAACAAAACTGCTTACAACAAACAGCTTGTTAAAGGAGTCTAGAAAACTTCCCTTTTCTTTCCCACCCACTTCCCCAAACACTCCCCTCTGGTATGTAAGTGGAACCCCTAGATTATAGGGAAGAAGGCCAGGGAAAGTTTCACAAAACCCAGGGTTAGACCTCTGGATTTCTAAATTGTCTGTTTCTGAGGCTTCAATGCAGGGAGCAGCCAGCTCAAACACTTCATCCACCCACAGATGTGATTATCAGTGCACAAAATGAAAGGAAACACAGAGATGACCTGCTTTAGGTAGGCAGCAGAATGAGTAGAGGAGAAGAAAAAACAAAGCACACCTCAGGCTCAATAAATGCCCACTAGTGGCAACCGCCTTCCCTGTGCCTTCCTAAACCAATTAAAAAAATAGTTCAAAACCAAGGATGAAAATCAGTACCAAAATTTGAAAGAGAGGAGAAGGAAAGTGTTTTATTATCCAGACTAGACTGTTATAATTCAGTCAAATCAAGGCATTCCAGATGGTTTGGTACTGAAGGTAGGATTTCTGATTTGTTTAAAGAAGGGAGTTAGTTCTCAGCATTTATTGTTTACCTTGTATTTTATTTATACTTATATGTACAAATTATTACATGAAAATCTTATACCTGCAGTGCTGAAAATCTTTTTGCCTGGGATGGTTCAAAATAAAGGTAAACGGAAATAGCTTTTGCTCTTATTAATCTTAAAACACAAATTGGCTAAAAGAGTCTGTGTTTGCCTTGAGATAATGCTGTGTAAAGAATATTTAAAATGACATAGGCATTCTTTCCTGGGGACCTCCTGATGGCTCCTGACATTTCAACCTCGTAATGTACCAGGCCGATTTTATTTTGTTTATGCAATTAGTCATGTTACTTAGCAGTACAAAAAGTGCTTTTTACACTAAACTCCAGGGAATAAAATATGCAGAATTCATGAGATACAAAACACATCAGAATTCATTTCCTGAGCCGAAGCACTGAAACACTGTGTAGCAAAAACTATTACTTTTTTCATTGTGTTTGTAATAAAGAACTCAAGCAACCATGCCCTTCAGGGCTGGGCTCCTCACCACTTCACTTGAACTCAGCCTCAGCATTGAGCCATGGCATGTGAAGTTAATTACTCTGGGCATTGGGGCTCTGAACAGAAGAATGACCCTATTTGCAGCTCCGTGTACCGTGTACCACGCTACAGTGAATTCTTTCAGTACCTACACGCCGCACACTCAGTGGCTCCGAATGGAGTAATAATTCTCGCGCTCCGGAGGAAAGCTCAACTGTCACCTCATTTTCGCAGGGACACTCGTCTTCCCCGATAACCGTCACCCTCCCGGTTCAAATGGCAGGAAAATCCAAGGGTTGCAGCTTTCAGAAACTGTCATGCAAGAGGGAAGGCTTGAAGCGGTTTCCGAGCCTGGATCTTGTGATCCTGACACTTTTTTATCAGCTTTTGTGATAAGGACATCAGAATTATGCAGATTCGGAAATCTGTGGGTGTGAGTGAGTCCCCATCCAGAGAACCAAACACTGTCTGCAGGAGACCTGGTTTACATAATTTGACAAGACGGTCGACTCACCAAGGTGCTGAATATTTTCATAGGAACTGCAAATAATTTAACAAAAAAGGCCATTAGACATGATTGCTCATCAAACAACTAATTACTTTCAGTTACTGTTGGAGTGAGAACTTTCAGCACCTTTAACAAATGAAAAAATGAAAAAATACCCTGCCCCTTTACATGTCCTGAAAGTCTGGCTTTATCTGACACAGTCAAAAATTTTGTCAGATGGTGTGATGTATATCTGGTCAACAGAAACATTAACCTGGAAGAGGAATAAATTAAGTGAGGAAATATCTATGCCTGGAACTATCAGTTGCAGATCTAACTCAAATAATAGAGGCATTTGGTTTCTTTAGCAGGATCTATACAATTTTATTTATTTCTATTAGGATACATCTTCAACTTGAAATAAAGTTCTTAACGCTCAGCATTTTAAGCAATATTTACAGGAAATTGAATAGTCACTTGGAGGCAGAATACAAGAGAAGGACAGTTATTTCTTGAGATATTCCTTCATTTTTCACCAATGTAAGGCATTAAATTTACAGATTTTTTTTCAATCCTTCTTGGCTTTTTTTTTTTTTTTTTTTTTTTTTTTTTTTTTGAAGTTTGTTTTTTATTTTTTTTTTTTTATTTCCTGAAGTTGGTTAGTTAATTGATTTATTCATTCATTCATTCATGTCTAACCTAGAAACAGGTTATTTTGCAGCTTCTGATTTTAATGCATCAGATACAGAGCTTGAATAATAATGTAGGGAGAAGAGAGCACAGAGAAGAACTATGAAATTGTTCATGAATATTGCCTTAATTCTATATAAGATAGGAAAATAAATTATAGATTGGATTTTTAACTTGTTAGGTCTGGAGTAGTCATCCAGGTAGTTTTTAATCCTGGCTACCATTTACTAATATTCTTTTGCCAATAATCATTCACAGGCCTTTACTAATCTGTTATCCATCTCTAACAGAAGCAATGGTGTTTGACTGGATGTAGAGAAAAACACACTTGATCCCTTCCTGATATATGTATATGCTGAGATGAGTTGCATTTGAAGAAGAATTAGGTGATTAAAGGAAGAACATTAAATGGTCTACCCTTTGGAAACTGTTCCCACTTTTGTACAGCCCATATTAAGTGACAATCTATGGCTTCCAACACAACAAGGACATTCTTGATATGCTTATTCCAATACCACATTCTCAGTAGCTGTAGAGAACTAGATGTCCTAGTTGCAATTAAATGGCACTTTTCTGATTGTTAACTCAGCAATAGCACCATTTATTTCTACTAGATTTTTTCAGCCCAAATTATGTTGTGGTTTTTTTTGTTTTTTTTTGGTTTTGGGGTTTTTTTTCATTAAGGAAAATATGGGGAAACATGTTCCTATCAACAAAATTTTTGTCTGAAACTTTCAAAATTCTAAAAATAATCTCCCATATCTCCTGAAGTATCATCAGGAACAGAACTCTCCTGTGTCTTTCTTTTGTTCATTCATTTTGTCTTCTATTCTGAAGCTCTGGGCCTTTTTTTAGTTCCAGAGTAAAATCTGAAGCTTCAAAACAGACAGCAATGAAGGTGACACTTTAAGAAAGCTAGAGTAGGTTAGATCTGGAATGGTTTTGCCTGAAATGACACTTTAATGTGCAGAGCTTTCAGGTGACCCACCAGAAAAGGAAACATCAAGTTTTTCCCAACATACGCAGTGAAGTTACTACAAGCCTTATGAAAGCATAACTTGATTATTGGGACACATGCACTTCCATCAGCTTTACTCAGTTGCCTTAATATTAAAAAAATAAAGTGGGTTTTTGTCCCACTTCCTTTTTCTTTCCCCTCCAAAATATAAGCCTCCTGTAATTTGTTTTCTACTTTACTAAGGAACTGTTAAAACAATCCAGATTATGAAATTTCAGATCAATCTATGTGATTTTAAATGCTACTTAGTCATGAATTGTCATAGTCAACATTGATCTCACTTCTCAGGTAAACAATACTTGACATAGTATATATTTTTTTTATTATTATTTAGTAGTTATTATAATCAGTGGCTTGGTTGCATGATAATACAACTTCTTCTTGTACCTGGAAGCTAAAACAATAAAGACAGCGAATAAAGACCAGAGGGTTGTGATATACAGCATATGACACTTCTAGGGGAATTTTTAAGAGTAATATTGATTTTTGAATATGGTCCTCAAAGTTTTTTACCTTTGCACATTTCCAAAACTGCCAGACAGTTGTCTGAATAATCATCAATAATATTGAACTAGTTGTATAATGAGACTGATTTAATCTCTCCTTATTTCTGATGAAAATTGACCTTTAATTTAATGTGTTTCTAATCATCCTAGTTTACTTCCAAGAAGACAATTTTTTTTATTAAATCAAATCTGATCATATAAAAAAGTATCATAGTCTGTCAAGCATAAAACATACTACTTATGAATTGATATTAATATTTGAGCCATTCCGAAGATTTTAAATGCTTCAGTTAGGATATACAATCACTTGGTGGATTTCAAATGTGTAGGATATTTAAATTTTTAATGGATTTGCTGTGTCACCACCAAATTTTCAGGGAAAAGTCAGCTTATGGGATCTAATTACAAAGAAAATCACTCTAAGCACACTGAGATGAATTGTTGGAAAAAAAAATCCATAACTTCCAGAATTCAATTCATGTTATGTCATGCTTTGTGTGACAAACTCTCTGGATCTTGAATTCTGCAGGTTTTTGAAACAACTTTGGAAGGTTAACTTTAAAGAAAACACACTAGCAGACCTCTCAGATTATAGGAGAAAATCAAATGCCATAATCTCACACAACATCTACTACATCCAAATGAAAGGCAAATTTACTGGTTTAAGAAGCAACTGATTTGTGTGTTCTGCAGCAGTGCAGCAGTCGCTGATGGAAAGATCCTTTACAGTTTTGCTTCTCTGAAATGGAAGCAATTAATCTGGTTAATACTTTGCAATTTCATCATTTCCTCTAAAATAGAACTTAATTCTTAAAAAAAAGTGTAGAGAAAAAAGGAACCTACATTGATAAGTGTCTTTAGAGCTCAGAACCAGGGACATGAAAATCCCTTCAGAGCAGCAGACTGGCCTTTGCCATTCTGAAATTCTGTGGACTGTTTTTCTACATGTTTTTCCCTTCTGTTCTCATTAACTTTACTGATGACAGCCAAAGAAAAAGAATTTTCCGGAGAACTTTCCATTTTAATAAACCATCACACCAAACAACTGTAACTTCCCAGGTACAGAAGAAGTTTGTTATTTGAGACAGAGCCACTCCTTCTAATACTTATTAAATATGTGTTAAGCCTGTTAATGACTCTGCTGTCGCATCCAGTGAGAATCCTGGACACATGGGATCAATTCCTAGGAGCGTGGTGGAGGCACACTCTTAGATTGGATCTGCAAAATTTGTTCCCTCCGTTTCAATATTTTAATATCCACTCAGAGTATAAATATGGTAGCAGTAAAAGTTGTATAATGAGGAGTCTTTATTGAGGTACACAGAATCTACCACTGACTCATGGAATGTGCTATTTCTGCAAGGAATGCAAATGATGTGCTGATTTCAGTTGAAATATTCTTATTTGCACCAACTGAAAATCAGGTTTGGGACATGTAAAATGTCATTATTAGACAGAATGTTTACATAGGATGTGTTTTTATTATTGTTCATCACTGATGTATATACCCTTTCCACTTCTATTGCCATGGTATTTAGAAAGATGAAAAATTAAGGGAAGTAGCCATCTAACTTCTGTGCTATTCCTTTTTGTCTGTTCTTAGGAATACTGAGCAATGTGCTTGCTTTTCCTACGGATGTTTCAACTCTACTATCTGTAGAGCATCAAGTTATATTCACAGAAATTATAGTAAAAGACAGTAATAAAGTCACTGGATGTCAACATCTTGATCTGTTTTATTAAAAAAAAAAAAACCAAAATCAGTGTATTTCAGAACAAAACCAAAAACAAATTAAAAGAATATTTTTTTAAAAATGCTGTTGACAGGAGACCAGAGAAAATAACTTGTAGGAAGGTTTTAAGCCCTGAGGTTGTATTTGTACCTGCTGGGTTGGAGATGGCCAAAGAGCAGAAATAATGATCAGACAGAAAAATACACAACCACAAATAAGCATGTGCCATTGCTCCTGGCAGCTGTTCGTTATCTAAAACAAACAAAGACCTGTTCTTTGAATAAAGGTAATGGAAGGCTCTGTTTAAAGACTGAGCATCCTGAGAGAACTTTGAAGGTAAAAGGCAATCTTCCAGAAACATTTCTTGTAATAGGTATTTAGAAACAGGATGTGATTTGTGTAAAGTAAATCAAAAGCATTCCAAAATCTGCAGGTCTGTATCTATAGCAGTTCACAAGGGGTTGTAGATGTCCATGTTGTTTTGTTGCCATTTACTGAACCAAATCATTCAATTTAACTTCTGATATGACTTACTTACTCAGCATACTGGGTTTATTCAAAGGATGCAAATAAACTAGTAAATGTTGCGCTTTCACAGAATGGAAGGGGAAAATGGCATACATTAAAGCTTTTCATCATGTACCCCTCAGAAGGAATTGAAAGCCCTAGGAACAATCTTGATTCTGAGGGATGACATGTGACCCTTCAGGCAGTCAAAAAGGTTGTTTGAATATCCCACAGGGACAAATATAACTTGCTGGTTCACTCAGGGAGTAAATAATTTTTATAGTGTCACTTGGAGTGACTCCTGGGATGGTGCTGTGCAGGGCCAGGAGTTGAATCCAGTGATCCTTGTGGGTCTTTTCCAGCTCAGCATATTCTGTGATTCTGTGAATTGCTAGTGAGTTCACCTACACCATGAAAACATCTACTGGGAGCCATTAGATTCATTTATCCTTTCTATTCTGGCTACTCTGTACTTGTGTTAATTCAACACACTTGCTTGAAGAAAAACGAACTTCCCACATACAAGAAGGGAGCTTGATGCAAGAACATGGGGGGCAGCAACATTTCCTTCTATTCTTTTTCTTTTTAACTTTTGAAGAGCTACATTGTACCTAGCAGTTTATCAGACTGACACATCTAGTTGTGTTACTGCCTGATTTGATGTGGCACAGCCCATCAGGTGCTTGAGAGTCAGGTTCTACTTCTCCATTTTGGCAGCAGCCACTCAGTCCCAGCACAGGTTGCTTTACTTTTGTTTGCCTTGCTGGGTTAGTATCCCACTAACACATATTTGAGTGTAAAATAGCAGGAGCAGAGCTAAAGTCACAACCTTGTGATGACGCTTTCGGTCCCTACGCTTCCCTCTCAGTCCTTCATGACCACACTGGTGTCTGTATGGTTTATCTAGAGCTTTCATTTCAGAGAATAACAGAAAAACTGTGTTTATTTTTTCCCAGTTCCATATCAATCTTAATAGTACATGTCAATGACACTGTCATGTCCAGGCAAGTGCACATACAGAGTTTAGGTTAACAAAACCAGCAGGACTGCAACTCCCACAAGAAAATTCTCTTCCAATTTCTTTGTTCAGCATAAGTCACCATCAGTATTCTTCCATTCCAGACTTATTACTGAGCTGCTTCACGTTACAGTGATCTTTCTACACACAACCTCTGGAACTTTTCCAATAAAATGAGTCTGAATTTTTCTTCAGAAGACAATGAATTTACAGACAAAAAAAACCTCATGCAGTTGAAGAGCTGACATTCCTCTCTCCTGTTGTTTCTCAGTTTCAGTTTTAAGTGAATAAAAGGAAATCTGTGTAGCTTGAAGTCCCTAGGAATTCTCCCAACTACAAAGAAAGAAGTTCATGTTGCTGAGGTGACAGCAGACAGATAAAACTAATACTCAGGAGAAAAAATACCAGCAGAACCTCACATGGCTCAATTTGAAGCATTGTTTTTATTATTTGCAGCTAAATCAATTATACCTAGTATTTTTAGCTGTAGATCAGACCTGTTCCTGGTTTTATATGAATGTTGATGAAAGCGCCACTTTTAACAAATAGTCTGAAGGTTTCTTTGTAATGAATAAAAAAAATATTCAAGTGATATTTTTACCATTGAAACAAATATTTAAACAATTTCAACCTTCTCTTTAATTATGTATAACAATGCCCACTTTCATCCTCAGACAAGCCCCATACTTCGAAGATCAGCTTTACCCAAGGTCTGCAGGCAGTGCCAAACAAGTGTTTGAAGACCCCTGAAAATGAGCCTAATGCTACTTGCCTCCAGGGTGGTTATCCCAGTTACACTCCCATATAGTGCTTATGCTAAAGAATTAACCTTATTGTCATACAAAAATTACTTCTGAGTGGCTGCAGCTGAGTTAAAATAACAAAGGGAACTGAACATTAAAAATTTCATAGGGGGTTTTAGTGGGTCAAACGAGGCAGGATGGAATAGCACAGATCACTTGTGTAAATATGTGAGTATAGCAGTTACTTGTTTCCAAATTTAATTGCCTCTCTCTGGGAAAAGAAGTTAGGGTAATGTTTGCAGTGGAAGAATTTTCACTGAAATTTCTTCCCATCCATCAATCTTTTCCTCAGTAATGTGGGAAGTTTGTTTTTATGAGCTCAGAAATCTATTTTATAGTTGTCATACATAGAAGCAAGGACTACTCAGGGTCTGTTTTCATTTGGTTTGATGTGTAGGATTTTTTTTTACGGAAATTAACACTTTAGCTTTCCTTTGTCTTGTGATTGCCTAACTTAACCAAGGTCACAAGGATAAGTTGAGATTTAGAAAGAAAACGTTCATAGTTCTGGGGATCTGGGCTCTGCTGTGTAGTTACATGATCTCATCATCCACAAACTCATCCTTTCCCACAGATCTCCACTCCCTTGCCACTTTCTCCTCCTGTCCTCGTCAAGCAGGATGTAAGAAGAGGACAGGCTCAGATTCATCCCACATTCATCCCACAAAGCGCAGCCAGCAGGATCACAGAACAAGAAAGATTATTCCTTTCTCTTCCTCTCCCCTGCCATTTAGTTGTGAAACTGAGGGGAATGCATCAAGCAATAAGTACAACAGGCATGTCTGGTCATTAGTGTTCACTCAGCAGTCTGAAGAGGTGTAAGAGGAAGGAAAGCAGAAGCAGACCCATGTAACGAGTGCTTTCATTGACTTGTGGGGCCAGATGTGGCTCTACTGCAATTTCATTGACTTTTGTGAGATTACCCCTAAGTGAATATGGTCTGTAGAGAGATTAGTCCTCTAGGAGAAAATGACACCTCATCAGCCCATATTTTTCTTTCTGGAAAACTGGTTATGGCTTGAGAGCACAGATTAAGGCATAAAACAAAAGGGAAAAAATAAAGAGCAATTACCAGTCAAGGTGAATATAACTAGGCCTAAGTCAGTGTGATAGAAATTAAATGGCTCATTTTTGTAAGATAGGAAGCTGTGTGGGACATAAACAAATTACAGAATTTTCTTTCTTTATGCAGTAATAGAGGGTCCTTGGAAAGTAAACTAACAGCAAACACTAGGAAGGTTTATGTCATAGCACTAGTCAAAAACCCAGCCAAGAAAAGGAAAAATATCTTGGATTTAGCAATAAAAGTATTTTTAAAAGACCATATAGACAAGCCTTCTGATGAAATGCTTAGATTATTGCAGGAAAAAATAAAGAATAAAAAATGTGTTTGCAGAAGAAGGAACATACATACTATATGAAAGCTCAGAATTAAAAAACAAGGTTGTCAGGACTCGGTTTTAGCAAATGCAAGAACTGAGGATCTCTTTAAGCATTTGATTGCCTTCCAGCCAGAGTCTGAGAAAGAGTCTCATGGATCCACTATAGACCATTAATAGGCCAGATTCTTCACCCTTACTAACTGCATCTGGAACTGTCAGTCTGTGACTTCTCCAGGGGACAGTGAAGGAAAAAACACTGCAAATCTCGGTACAGCTAAAACAATAGAAACCTTCAATGTGCATTTGTTACCTAAACTGGAACAAGGGAGGTGTGGATGAATGTTCCCTCCTGCAGCTGTGTTAGAGGGTTCTACTCTCCAGCAGGAGAGCAATAATAGCCAGCTGACAAGGTGTGAGGCATGTGAACCCTTTCACCATTTCACCGGGTTGCAAGGATTAACTTTTAGAATTGAAGCCCATAAAAGTGATTAAACACTCACCATGGTGGTGGGTTAACCCAGGATACTGAAGAACAAAACAACATCCAGAAGGTGGATCAGGCTGCTAAGGCTGAAGTGGCTGAGGTGGAGCTGGGCTGGCAACCTAAAGGTGAATTATTCATATTTCTGTTGTGGTTTAACCCCAGACACACTAAGTACCATGCAGCTGCTCATTCACTGCTCTCATCACCACAACCCTAGTGGGATGGGGAGGAGGATCGGATAAAAGCAAAAACTTTTGGGCTCAGATAACAATTAATAATTGAAATAAAATATAAGAATAATAATAATTGTAATATTTAAAAATAGAGAAAGGAATAAAACAAAAATAAATCCAAGTAATGCACAATGCAACTGCTCACCACCCAGTGACTGATGCCCAGCCTGTCCCCCAACAGTGATTGTTATGCTACATCTGATACCTCATTTTTTCCATCCCTTTTGGTAGAAGAGTGCAGGTAAAAATTTGCTTTCACTCAAAAAGATGTCCAGTACACCTGGAACCAGCTGCCCCAAGGATGGAAACACAGCATTACCATCTGCCACAGGCTGATCCTGCCTGCACTGGAACTGAGTGGAACTCCAGAAATCTGAGATACATTGATGATATTATTGTGCCATGCTACATAGCAGAAGAGGTATTTGGAAAGGGAAGAAAATGGTCCGAATCCTTCTGAAAAGTGTGTTGCCATACAACAAAGTAAAGTCACGGAAGAATCAGTTTTTAGAAATAAAAAAATGGCAAGATGGACGTCGTCAGATGCCAGTGGATAATGGATGTGACCATAACAACTATGCTTTCTTAGGCATTGTGAGTTTTGTAGAATGTATATTCCAAATTACAGTCTGATTGTCAGTCCTCTCTATCAAGTGACCCAAAAGAAGAATGATTTCAAATCGGGCCCTGAGCAATGACAAGCCTTTGAAAAAAAATCAAACAGGAGATTAGTCATGCAGAAGATCTTGGGCCACTTTGGACAGAGCAAGACATAAAAAATGTGCTCTACAACACAACCAAGAGAAATGTCTCTACCTGGAACCTCTGGCAGAAAGCACCAGGTGAGACTCTAGGTCAACCCTTTATCTTTTTGTGTCTGGGATACAGAGGATCTGAGGCCTGCTATACTCCAA